>SJOL01001316.1:92088-109197 GCA_004794785.1 Opisthorchis felineus | reverse complement strand
AGTGTGTGGCAAAGAAATAAATATAATTACTCTGAATTGAGTACACAATAATAAAAAGGGTCGAATGGAACAGACTCACTAAGAAATGTTTTTTTAAAATAGTTCGTCGTTGGCCCAGGTCAGTGAATAAATAATAATCCGATCGCAAATATCCAGGGGTCTTTTTCCGGGAAGCTATCATATACAATAAACTCCGAAGACAGTGTGAAATGTTTTGATATCAGAGTTGGCACATGAAGCTCGCGAATGACCGCTGTAAGCGCGAGTGAAATGCGAACAAAAAGTCGGAGCATGTGACCACGCCTGTATTGTATGCAAATTGTGCAGATGCGCGTTTTTGTGGTTTTGCGTATTCAAACAAAAATCGTTCATGAAATTGATGAAATACGTAACGTTATATTGAAAGCAAAAGAAGGGTACAAAACACCACACAGTCAAATGCCACAAAGTAGCAAGCCCACTCCAAGCCTTGGATGTGCGTGCTTCAACTTCAGTACGACTGTATTGACAGACAGAAGAATTAGAATTAAAAACCGTATCTTCCATTAGGCGCTTGATAAGTCAGTCTCTAGGGAAGTAGGGTAATTCACCGCTTGTGCTCAAGAAATGTACGCGAGACTAAATTGGTTAGTTATTTTCCCCTCAGTTTCATTACCGGATGAGCAAGCGGTCTACGGAGAACAAGAAACGGAGCTATTACACAATACATTTCTCCGGTACATCAAATAAATAAATTGGTCCATCGCCAACAGTGGGTACATAATATTTACGTATGTGCATGTGCGGGCGACAAGGAAAATGATCATTTTGATGAAGCGCAATTTTTGGGCACCTTATCAGCCTGTCATCCATAGTTAAGGCCTCGTAATCAGCGGCGCAAATGGATACAGGTCTAGGATTGCAATAAGCAGCCGAGGTGAGCGACAAATCACAGGATCTTGATGACGAAGGACCGCCCCGGTGGCACTTTCTGGCGATCCCTTTGTTTTTTTTTGACGGAACCAAAATCACTCGGCTGCATGCTCCTATTTGCACACAGCTGAAAGTAGAGATTATTCAAGGATATAATACTCACTTGAGTGTGAAACAATTACCCCTAAATACTGAACTTCAAATAGCGCGAGCACCACCATCAAACGTATTGCACCAAACTTTTAGGGAGCACTTCAAATATCTTGGTTCACTGGACGCTTTCGCTAATTGCGTGGAATATGCAGGTTTCAAGAATATTGAACCAAACAAATTTTTGGATTTATGCTTTATAAGCAGAAGGCTACTTACATGAGTCTCGGCGGCCGCGGATAACCTTGAAATTTCGCCCACTCAAACAAGCGGCTGTCAACGGCCTAGAACTTGAACTCGCAGTCGGACTAAAAACTTACATTCTTCACTTCAAAGGCGCATTGTTTTGGAAAAAGCAGTTTTGTTTTAAATCTAGTGATTGGCACCAATGGCGGAAAATAATTTCACGAGTGATGTGCTAGACAAAATTATGAATAACAAAAAATTCAAACGGATATCAGTTAAACTGAAATGGATTATAGACCTTTTGTTTTCAGTGCACACGCAGATAATTGTTGTATTTTGTTGCACCAGTTTTTGTTCTTAGTATTACGTTTTTAGAGAAAACTGCGTATACCGGACGAGGACCAGCAACATCAAGCTGATCAGACGGATGCGTTGAGGATCGGATGCGGACAGCAAATAAGCATACTTAGCGGTGCGCTTACATCTGATTTTGTTCTTGACTCCTTCAAACTTTGGCAAGTCTTTTGTTGGTTAATCCCCAGTTCCCTGCACAACTACACCTCATATTCCTTCTTTGCGCACAATGGACCCGGAAAATTTATTTTCCTGCTTCTCATGATCTCAAAGCTGGTCCATCGCATTGTGCCTACAAGCAGTATATTGTGGCCTACCTTTAAGCTGACTGCTTGAAAGCCTAATTTAACTCCCTTTTCATGGCATACTAAAAAAACCTTCTGATAGAGTGAATATATACTCCGGCCACTGTGTCCATTAGGAATTTGGAAAATGCTTAGCTAAGTTCTCTCCACGACGGCACCATGACATTGTTCTGCTCCGTCTTTTAGCTAGTTAATTTTTCTGCCGGAAACATGTGGCTTCGTTTCGTGACGTATGCTGTTGCCGTCCATCACAATGTCCACCGACTGCCTGTCTGTTAGATTTCCGTCTTTCTAATTTATACCTCTATCCCGATCCAACTAACCTAATTATTACAAAACAATTTTTGATGAAACCCAGAACAATAAATTTATTGAGCATCTCCTACAGATCTGCTTTTCACTCTCCTCCAAGTCTACCGCATATCGACTGACGATAATCACGTTGTGAGTGGGTTGGTTGAGTCAGGTAAGAGGGAGTAGATCCTTACTGTGCTAATTTACTTGCAGTACACTGCATGAGTATACTTTGAGTGCCGTAGAAAGGAGGGCTTTTATTAAGTTGCATTAAGGTTGAAGGGAGAGGTTGTGTGACACCGCGAAGAGACGAAACTAATGGAATGCATCAACGAGGAGAGAAACCCAGTGATTCATTGGCCTACAGCAGCACTGAAAAAACAGAAAACATAAATTAGAGGTGCTTTTGACCAGACTAGTGAAGAAGATTGAGAAATAATTGAGTATCAAATAATGCAGGAACAAGACCACGTGTAAACAAATTGAATATCGACTGAAAATCTGTGGGTATGACGGCTATTTTGAAGCTGCACATGTTTTTCTTTACAGAAATTCATGGTTGATTGCACTCATCGCTTATTAATAATGACATTTACAAATTGGCGACAAAGTAAAATCAGAAGTCGCAGCCTGTGCGATCGAAACACCTGGAGATGGTCTACATGGCCAAAGTTAAGGGTACAAGAGTATCTAAGTCCAAGGTCTCCTATCTCAGTAAAATAAGCCACAGGCTTATCGCTGAATTTGAACCAGAGAGAGTTGCAAGTGAGCTGCTGCTGAAGGTTCTTTGGAGTTAGGTCCAAGTGAGGCACAGAATTCTGTGATGGTGTCAAAAAAATGGAATTGGAAACAATTGAAGGATTTCTAGGCTAGAAATGCGTAAGAATTGATCATCTATGGCACTCGAGGGGAGCCTGGTTTGCGAGGATTTCAGCAGACACTCCAGGGTTTTCACTGGGATAGGGAAGTGGTAACGCCTCGTTACCGGGGTAGTTGTTCTGAAAAGCTTCAAAACGAGAGTGCATTACAGGTTGTTTCCATTTTTAATCGACAGTTCCGAAGGCGAGGCAGTTAAAAAATTCGGGACCAATATTAAGACATTTTGGTCACCAGTACTCGGGACGTAGGAGAACGACTGACGCTTTTGATACGACAGTCTGATGGCGCATGGACAGGGGTGGAAACCTCAGCTGGAGAGATGTTGGCGTTGAGGAAAGATACGTGGTATTTTGGGACTTAACCAACTGCAGGATATGCGCTGAAGCTTGTGAATTGATGTTAGGGTGGCAGCTGAGCTGTGGTTCAGATAATCCGCTTTAGTGACAGGGCAAAGGTCAGCAAAACGCAGATAGGGAGCCGATTGATTTTCGGGGATAGAGCACCCATCTGATGGGCAGCCGAGTGATTTTGGGCTCCAAGAGCGGTGCTCTGACCAAGGCCTTTAGGAGGTATGTGCAAGGACGCTCGGTTGGTTTAGAGCTCGGTAATGAGATTGACCAATAAGAAACAATGAAGTTAACGATAATTTTTGCTAGCTTGATTTATTTTGTTGCTGAAATTTTTAGTGAGTTTCGTGGTGGAGTTATTTTCGAAGAAAACGAGAATAAGAACTGCAGTAGGTTGTGGTAGGTACCACGGATAATAATATTAATCAAAGTGTATATTATCAACTAGTAGGTGGCGTCCCTCGTCACCTACCGCCCGGCTGCCCAAAGTCGTTAACCCGGAGATTTCCGAGTTCATGTGGACACAGTGTATAGACACGTATTATACGGGAGTACACAGTCGCTGGATTTCATGAATATCGAGTCCAGCTCGCAAAGGAGTAGTTGCTATCCTGCCCCGCCGTCTGCGAAAACGGTCTCCAGACCAGAGGTAATACAAGCCAGTGAGCTACGCAGGGCGGATTTCCTCTGTAACTCTACCCTGCAATCTAGAGGAAGCCGAAGTAGTCACACTAAGTGACTGTGAAATTCTGGCCAGGTGAAAATACGGAACAGGTGCACCTTAATTGTTTAATTATCTCAGCCTGCCGCCGAGTATGCTGGTAATGTGTCTGTTTCATTAATGCCCAAAGCCTAAGCCCCCGTCTAATTTTGGCCGAATAAAACACTTGTAGCTCATATTGTATAGTTGGCCGCTCAGGATTCGCCAAATGGAATCGATTTCTCGAAGGCGACGGCTTCATTGTTGAGAATATCTATATATAATAGGTTATCCTCTAAGTTCTCATTATAGTTCATTTGTTAAATTGAGCGAATCTTCACGGTCGTCTGTTACGTCGAATTGGAAAAAGGCGTGTAACTATAATAGGTTATCATGACCTGAGGCAAAACGTGAATCCCTTACAATGGGCGGAATCGACAGGTAGCTCTGTAGCTGTAATAATTTGTGAAACTTGCTAGAGCCAACATTGAACTGGTGGACTTAAAAAAGTGACGCAGTTTCACTCCTGTAACCAAATGTGGTCTTGTATCTACCGGTCGACTAGATGGAAGAAAAATCATGTTCTTTCGGACCACGTTCCTAGTAATCACCGCTACAGAAACAATCATTATATTATATATATACATATATATATATATATATATATATTATATTCCTATTAGATCATGAACGCAAGGCCCAAGATGATAATGAGCTCTGGCCGTNACGCCTCCCGGGGGCGGCTGGGACCAGATGAATATTTTTACTGTGGTTGTAGGTAAGGGGGCGAGTGGGGGAGAGGGCGCGGTCAAAGTAGGAAGTGAGCAGTTGCGGGTATGCTATCAAACTGGGTGCCGGACGTCTTGTACAGAGAGGGTTATGTGAAACAGGCCAGAATTAAATACGGAGGATAGTTGTAGATGGATGGAACCCTCCACTATGGGTTGGCAAGCCTGTTCTGTAGACAACCAGATGTACAGGTCTTCTGGAGTCTCCCGTAGGGTAGAAATTATTGAGGGTTTTGCGACCTCAATCCGTGCTGTTTAATCTATAAGGGCGATGAAGTCAAATGTCCCTGCGGGGAGTGTTGGCAGGGAGGCATACTTTAGACCGTACAAAAGTGCTGAGGACTCGGAGATTGCAAAATTTGAGCAGCCACGATTGGGCATCGCATTACACTACTGATGGGCCCGAGGTTGCGTCATGCAAATATACAAAGCTACCGAGTAGACCTTCTTTGGGTGTTGGTTTTTTCGCTGGGCCGAAAAATATGTTTAAGAAAGTTTCAGTACAAATCGGGGTGAAATCGTCATAACGCAGTTGTGAAAAAGGCTCTGTCACGGCACTTCCCCTACTCTGTGAAAGAACAAACAACCAACTGTACGCTGATCACGGATTCACGGGTTGAGACGCGGGATCGAGGCTTTCGCCCAAGTTTCCCGGGTTAGTTTTGTTTTTGTCGTTCAGCGGCTGAAATGCACAAGCGAAAAAAGGGTGCAGCGCTGCTCTTTAAGCAGTAAGCTTGCCAGCGCGAGGACTCGCATAAAACAGTGCCTAGTAGTGCTTTGAATTGGGTTCTAGAAGGAGCGTGGACAACCGTCGGAGGAAGGTTATTCCACGCAGCTACTACACGAAATGAGAAAAAATTTTGCCTGATAAAAGTGTTCACTCTGGGCCTGAAAATCTTCTTACCATGACCCCACCGAGTGTTTGCTGGCCCAACGGTGAAAAATCAATTGGTCAAACCTTGTTCAAACAGGGCATAAGTAAGAATTAGGTTTCCCCGGAGGCGACGATACTCCAGGGGAAAGAGGTCAAGCGCCGTGAGACGCATTTCTTAGTCCACGGATTTAAGGCCGGCAACCATTTTTGTAGCAGCTGACTGGACACGCTCAATGAGGGTTACGTCGTCTGTGCTCCTTGAGTAATAATAATAATGATGTTTAATCCCAACTGGTGGGTGGCATACCGTCAGGCATGATCAAAATGTTACAGTCAGAATAAAGGCATGACTGAGGGGGTTGTGAGTACAAGGGATTGCGTGGAAAAGGGGCAGCGTCACAAGCAGTGGGCAGTATCCGGGGTAATAACAATAATAGGTTTATTTCCCAACTTGTAGGGGCATGCCGACTGAGGCATGCTCGGGCCACTACAACCTGAGCGCGGCAGGTAACAACACAACGGGCATGCTTATTACGTGAAAAGTCACCACAGTTGCGGGAACCAAAAAAACAGAGGACAGTGTGCATGAGGTACGACGAGTTCAAAAATGAAACCGGTTGACCTGAACTAAAACTGAAAACCGTTGATGGCCATGAGTGACCTTGGGCGGTCGAGTAAATGGCTAGGGTCACAAGGCGCAAAATGGAGATGGAGAATAGAGAATTCGATCTGGAGACAAATGGCAAGTTTTGTCTCAAAAATATGGCTTAAATCGAAACTGAGTAGACCCACTGGTGTCTTTGTTGTAGGGAGGTCAGGTTTAAAGGATAGTTTTGAAGGAGAGATAGTGGCAATGCATAGGGCCAATAAAACACCGTAAATGAAATTGAACTTGTGGAAGAGGCAAACCGAAATTGCGGCAGGAAACTAGGCTCGTTAAATCCGAGCGATATGTTCAGCGGTTTAGAACGGGGCGGTTGGGGCCAGGTTGGCGTATTCAAGAAGCGGTCTAACGTAGGCCCCATGGAGTATTTGGAAGTCCATGCGAGGAATACGGGAGAAGGTGCGCCGAATCATCCGTAGAACGGCGAACGCCCTTTGGGCCAATTTCTCATGGTGCAATGAGAAAGACATGTTCGAAGAGAGCAAGATACCCAAATCCTTCCCGGTGTCATTCCTCGTGATGTCTTCCGCTCCATTCTCACCATGCACGACATAGGCGTTCGCTGGGTCTCCTCCAAATGAAATATGAACGCACTTTTCGTCATTCAGAGGAGGGTGCCAGTCCAGCGACCATTGCTTTGCAGCGTCTACATCCATTTGGAGGGCACTGGCATTGGTACTCCAGGATTTCAAGTCATCCGCAAAAGTAAACATGGACTTGCATGACAATCTGGAAGGTTGCTGACGTATGTCAGAAACAGCAGTGGTCCCAGAACGGAGCCTTTAGGAACTCCAATGAAGACCGGTGTCGGAGAAGAGTAGGTCGAGCCTGCTTTCACTCAGAATGTTCTGTCTGATGGGAACGCCCTAATCCAGTGCCGAATTTTCCCTTGAATCTTGTAAGACTCGAGTTTGTGGAGCAGCGGGACGTGTGGGACTCAATCGAACGCCTTTGGGACGTCGAAAAACATGGCTTCCGATATGAGTCCCTCGTCCTTGGCTTGGGTTAGCTGTCCGTTAATACGAGCATGTTCGCCACGCAAGAAGAGTTTGGGAGAAATACGTGTTGAACTGAAGATACCAAGTTGTTAGAAGTAAGGTGATCTAGGATGGCCAGCTTCAGAATGCGTTCCATCACCTTGCATGACACGCTAGTGAAGCTTATAGGCCTGTAGCTGCCAGACGATAGTCGGTCACCAGTTTTGTAGATTGGCGGGACAATTGCTTTATTCCAAGCAGAGTAAAGGTGGCCTCCGTCAAGCGACTGACGAAACACCAGGTAGAAATGATTTGCCAGTGTGTACGACGTTTCCTTCAGGATCNAATGCGATTATGGACGGCTGTTCAAGGTAAACTGACTGTTTAATATCGCAAAGTTTTTTGAAAAGGCTGAGGCAGTTAGCAGACAATCGTTTCAACACTGTCTCTGCTGCCTCCGAAGGTGAGGAGACGAGAGCTGTGTAACCAGAAAGGATAGCAGACTTAATAGTTGTACGTCGGGTTTGAGTCCAAGGCTTCGATGGGGCCTCTGTGACATACTAGTTTGCTTCCCGTCTTGGCGGTTTCGAGGGCTATGAAAGGGTGGATTTTGTTGGCTGTCCTAGCACCCAAAGACTAGCTGAGGTTGCCGACGTAGTATGAGGACACAGCAAGCCATTGTTAGTGAGCTTGTACTTGGCGTGTATGCAGTACATTCAGACAGCGATGCAAGAGACTATCATTTGTGTTAGGAGTTGTGTCCCGTGTTCACGCTGAGCGTCAGTCGATCAGAAGGCACGAGGCCAAGGCAGGAGTAGTTGCGTAATTCTGGGAAGGTGAGGATTTAGCCGCCAAGGTAGCAAGCAAGGAGGCTAGCCGCTGGATCATTTCGTACGGGTGATGACAGTATGAGCTAGAAAGGGAGCTGAAGTAGTTTTTAGCTCAGTCAAAGAATTCAATCAGATGGTCTCCGCTGTGCAAATTGGAGGGGGTATTGTGAAGAAAGACGGCAGCCATACAATGATCGACGACATCTTCCGAGCTAATGACTAAGGGCTGTAGTGTAACTGGAAGCTACCACATGAACTGAAAAGAATGGTAGGAGTATGGTTCGCCAGTCATTGAGTCATTGCTGTCAGATCCAGGCAATGAATGGTGCATGGCAAAAACAGCCAACAGATGCTGGCCGTGAATGCTGGTGTTCATTGACTAGTAAGGTCCTTATATTTTATATGTATACGATCACTTCATGGAACAAGCAGGAGGAACATGTGCGTTATGTCTGACTGATGAATTAGGCTTGGGGTGCCGCAACACCAAATAAGACGAAGGTGACAACGCCATACACGTCGATGTTAGTCGTGAGCCTCGCAGAGTATCTTCATACTACTCAATTCATTTTTCTATAAACCACACCGACAAGGAGAGAATCAGACCAGCGCAGCGGGATTTGAATCCACAGTGCATCACAAAAAGGTGCAGGAGTGGTATCAGAGAGGACAATCGGGATGGGCAGGGCCGCATGTAAGTGCAAAGCAACCCCACCAGCCCTCCCTCGTTTTGAGTCAGCTCATAAAACAGAGTAGCCGTCTATTGAGGTCTCCGCGTCCGAGACATCTGGTGTGAGCCAGGTCTCAGTGAATGCGATTATGGACGGCTGCTCAAGCTAAACGGACTGGTTATTATCGCAAAGTTTTTTTAAAAGGCTGAGGCAGTTAGCAGACAAGCATTTCAACATTGTCTCTGCTGTCTCCGAAGGTGAGGAGTCAAGAGGTGTGTAGCAGACTTGATAGCTGAACGTCTGATTTGAGTCCAAGGCTCCGAAGGGGCCTCTGTGGCATAGCGGTCTGCTTCCTGTCTTGGTGGTTTCGAGGGCTGATTTTCATGTGAAGGATTTTTTTGCCCCGTGGGAGCCCGGTTTTTGCGAGCCTTCTACCTTTGGAGGACGAAGTTTCTACCGAAATTTCGATCGCTGCTGCTTGTAGCTCTTTCATTACCGCGTTTTAGATGACCAGATTTGCTGTTGTTCAATGATTTGGGGAAAACTTGCGTCTGTTTGGTTTATTGGGCATTTTGGCGCGGTTTGATCGGAAAGGTGTTTCTGCGAGGCCCTGAGCGCTGGGTGGCAGCACCGAGAAGTAGTTCGTTTGGTGGCGTTCCAAGGTGATGCTTTCGCGGAGGATTGCACCTTAAAGCCGGCCAGTAGTTTTCTGATTTGGCGAATCTTATTTGGCTTGTTTGGCTGCAGTCGCCTTGCTCTCGTGTTTGCGTGGACTACCCAGTCGCCCACGATCAGTGTGGCCAACTGGGTGTACGAAGGATTTTCCGGTTCGCTTTGGTCAGGTTTGTGGCTTTGGCTGTCGGGATCCTGGGCTCCTTAGTTGGCATATGCTCTTTTCTCCGAAACCTTATTCTGTGGAATAAAAATGTTTTACGTAAAAGTACAGCTTTTTGTTGTATGTATTCTCACGACAGAAAGGACCATACTTTGCTTTAGTTTTGTAGGACTTTGTTTTACCTAATCTCATCTTTCTTAATATTTGGCGCACATTTCAGTTTTGAACCTGCAGTGTTACTGTTTCAGATATGGCTCAGTTAAGTTTGTTGAGAAATTGGCTTCTATCCGGTTTTCATCCTTTACGGCATTAGAGAAGGCATGAAGGATAACTATGTAGCATTCGTGCGTGCAGCGTGTAGTCGAAGCACCAAAGCAATTTTGTGTTAGGAGTGGGCATACTACAAATGCAGCAGGCAGCCAGCAGAACCAACGGAAAGTCGAGGGATCTGAAAAAGCTAGTATGCTGAACTCATTTGCTGAATAAAGGCGGTGCAGGCAGCAGCGGCTGTCCAGTTCATTTTTGTCTAAAGAGACACAGGAACCATCTCAAAGTCACCTATTATCATCCAAAACACAATCATAAGGTTTCCAAGTTTTTGCACAAACGACCTTCAGTAAATCGACGTCTAACAGAAGAGGAGTTTGGCACCTGCGAGGTCCTGCTAAAGTATAGAATATGCCGTGTGAAATGCGGCAGCTTGTGGTCGATTAATTCGGCAAGGTCCTTACCACTCAGGACGTATGCAACTACCGCCAGAAGTGTCGGCCATCCCCGTTGAGTAAGTGACGGCTAGTTGAGTTTTGTTGCGGCAGATGATATGCCTTCGGTCCTGGCAAAATTTCCCGAGTCCGGACGTGTGCCGGTGTTGGGTTGGGGGTATGTCACTACAGCCATATATCCTTCGCCAGATGGCAAAGGATGGCGCTGTTCCGACGCTCCCCCAGATGTCGTACATAGCAATTATGCACATACGGCAAACCGATTTGGGTGAGTCTTGTTGAAGCAACTTATACCTGGCCCGCAGATAAAGGCTGTACGCCTCCCTGACCACGAATGGCATGGGTACAGGACTTCCGGTTATGTATGACTTCATGGAAAGCGAACAGTTTGTTCCCACGCGTAAACCATTTGGCTTGTTCAGAGAAGTGATTGTCGAACGGTATCCCGTGAATACTTTTGTGATGGACAAACAAATGTGGGAAGTGAGAGTAGTGTTCTACTGCGATGTTATGTTTTGCTACTCCCATATTCGAGAAGCTATCAGGAAGCACGTATGTATCATATAACATTCATATATTTTGGTCACAGGCACTATGCGAAAAGCTGGCACATATTCCACCGTACGGCTCGACTATACATTGCTGTACAGTATATTTTTTGTTTGCCGATCAGAACTTCGTGCAACACCCTTTGTTGATTCTCCCCTAGAAGAGATTTCAGAGACCATTTGGATATCTACAGAACAGACCAAACGACCTGTACTAGCAGATTGTATCTATCTACCACCGGCCCCCTCCCCCGCCTCTATTGCTGGCCATTCCCGTATTATCTCCACTGCACATGCCGTTCCTCATATGTCTAAATTTCTGCTGGGTGACTTCAACCTGCCGGATATCTCCTGGTCTCCCACTACGGGCCCCGTCCGTTACGCCGCATTGCTTGCCCAACTCAGTGTGGAGGGCTGGCCCCAAATTGTACGTAGCCCCACTCGTGGCTTACATAACCTGGACCAATATTCTCCAACGATGGCCATTTTGCTACAGCTGCGGTTGGCCCGCGCTTCCCAGGAAGAGATCACTGCGTCGTTTCTTGCAAGGCAGTCAGTTGTGGCTTAACTCTTCCTCTGAGTACATCACCGTTTCATCTCCCCTCTGGATATTTTAGAAGCGTTTTCGTCCAGGATTGGGACGACTTCTTCCTCTCGACAAATACACACCGCGTTTGTGACATCTTTTACCAAAACCTATTGACTGCTCTTCACCTTTTTTTCTCCCGTAAAACGTTTTCACTCCAGTATCTCCGGCCACGATAAGCTATTAAAAACCTTGGATGCCAAAATACATCGGGCTAACAGAGAATATCGGAAATCTCCGGATTTCTCATTGCTAATTCTCATCAATAAACTCTCTACTGACCGAGAATCCTTGCGGATATCTTTCGTACGCCGAGAAGAGAACATCGTCATCAGAGCTCCTTCCTATACCAAATTACTCAGTCGACTGTTCCGTAGGCGTTGAACCCCAAGAGGCCACTCAATTGCTTGTTTGCGTTTCACAGATAATGGCCCCATCACTGATCCTATCAATACAGCAGGCCATCTGAAGACTTATTTCGCCAGCTGCTACGTACCCACTCCTTCCAACTCCAAACCCATACCCACTTTTGCATATCTCCAAACACTTAACGGTTAGGGTGACCACCCGACTCTCAGTAACGTAACCATCTCCCTGGCTGATGTTTCTTCCCTTCTTCTAAAGATTAAGGACTCTGTTGTGCCAGGGGCTGACGGCCTTCCACCCCGTGTTCTGAGACAAGGCGGCCAAGATATTGCAATACTTGTATTAACTCTTTTTACCCACTGTATAAACCATGGAATCGTCCCCTTCTAGTGGAAGAAATCTATAATCCACCCGCATTTCAAATCCGGGTCTAGACAAACTCCTTCCAACTACAGGGGAATCCACCAAAACTTCCTCCTAATGAGAACCCTTGAACGTCTGGTCAAAGGTCCAGTAACCAAGTTCCTCCTGGCTACTAATGCCATAGATGACCGAAAGTATGGATTTCTGTCTCAAAGATCCGTCAGTGGCTGTCAGCTTCACTTCTTCGAGACCATCACTGCAGCCTACGACGCTGGATACTCCACTGTAACAGTTTACCTGGACATTAAAAATGCCTTTGACCAGGTCCTCCATGTATCCCTGCTACATAAACTTAGTGCCGTTGGCATCACTGGAACCTTATTTCAGTGGTTCGCCTCCTACTTATCAGACAGGACGCAAATAACGCAAATCGGGGACATACAGTCGTCACTTTCGATCCCCAGTGGAGTCATTCAAGGAAGTGTGCTAGGCCCCATCCTCTTCCCAATGTACATCAACGACGTCTTCGGCGCCATATCCCACGGTAAGGTCTTCCTCTTCGCGGACGATATAAAAATCGCGTACACACCGCACAAGCCCTTACCTTTCACCAGCTTAAGCAAGACTTAGATTCACTGACTCACTGGTCAAACGACTCTGGCCCAAGCTTCTCCTCCACAAAATCCTGCATAGCTTCCTGCCGCTGCTTCCCCCGGGTGATGCTTTCACAATTAATGGAAATCCTATCCTTCATTCCACGGAGATCAATGATCTTGGCCTCAGATACTCCTATACGTTTAGCTTTTCCACCAGGTGCAGTTCCAGGTTGCCCGAGCACGCAGGCTCAGTTTTTTAATACTACGCTCCTTTCACCTTCCAGACACAATGGCTGCAATTTTTAAGCTATGCGTACGACCAATCGTGGAATTCTGTCCCTCATTCTCCTCCCTTTATACCCAAAGTTGTAGACTCGCAATTGAAAGCGTCCAACGCTCATTCACGAAAAAGCTGCTCCCTCGGTCCAACCCTCTCTCTTACTGATCCCGCTGTCAAATACTAGGTCTTTAACCATTATGGCTCAGGCGGTTTAAGATGAATCTAACTCTCTCACACCGTCTGCTGCACAAAAACGCCTTTATAGCAGAGACTAGGCCAAACGTAAACTCTCGTCCTCGCTACAGATTCCGTAACTCCTGCAACTTATTAGTGTGTACTCCAGCTCGTACAAACCTACGCCACTACTTCTTCCTACTTTACTATGCTCGCATCTGGAACAGCCTTCCTGGACAGCTGCGAAACATCACGCATCATCATACTTTTTCTCAGTCCGTGGACAAATTCCTTACCTGAGAAACCGCTGCCGCCTTAATACCCAACTACCCCCGCCCTCCCCTTTGAATCGGGTCCAGTGCGCATTCGAGTTCAGCGACGATACAGTTAGTGGGCAAGTAAAGGATCCTGTTTTCATATCTTCCTAACCTCTTGACTTGCTTCAAGCCACTGTAGGACCCGAACGCTGACTTGGTCTAAATATTTTGTGTTACTGGCCTGGTTGTTTTTCTTTTTTTCTCTAGCCAACTTATACCTCGTTCTAGTCCAGGCCCTACCCCGGATTACTCTATCAGCTCTTTCTAGTGACTGGTGTTATTGGCCTAACTTTAACTGACAAAAACCAAACCGAAGTCAGTTTTTTCTTCATTACTAGAGCGCATTATGCGCCGATATATATATATATATATATATATATCAAACCCATCTGATNTTTTTAAGCTATGCGTACGACCAATCGTGGACTTCTGTCCCTCATTCTCCTCCCTTTATACCCAAAGTTGTAGACTTGCAATTGAAAACGTCCAACGCTCATTCACGAAAAAACTGTTCCCTCGGTCCAACCCTCTCTCTTACCGATCCCGCTGTCAAATCCTAGGTCTTGAACCATTATGGCTCAGGCGGTTTAAGATGAATCTAACTCTCTTACACAAAAACGCCTGTATAGCAGGGGCTAGGCCAAACGTAAACTCTCGTCCTCGCTACAAATTCCGTAACTTCTGCAACCTCTTAGTGTGTCCTCCAGCTCGCACAAACCTACGCCACTACTTCTTTCTAGTTAACTATGCTCGCATCTGGAACAGCCTTCCTGAGCGGCTGCGAAAAATCACGCATCATCATACTTTTTCCCAGTCCGCGGACAAATTCCTTACCTGCGAAACCGCTGCCGCCTTAATACCCAACTACCCCCGATCTCTTCTCTGAATCGGGTCCAGTGCGCATTCGAGTTTAGCGACGATACAGTTAGTGGGCAAGTAAAGGATCCTGCTTTCATATCTTCATAACCTCTTGACTTGGTTCAAGCCACCGCAGGACTCAAACGCTTACTTGGTCTAAATATGTTGTGTTACTGGCCTGGTTCTTTTTCTTTTTTTCTCTAGCCAACTTATACCTCGTTTCAGTCAAGTCACTACCCCGGATTACTCTATCAGCTCTTTCTAGTGACTGGTGTACTTGGCCTAACTTTAACTGACAAAAACCAAACCGAAGTCAGTTTTTTCTTCATTACTAGAGCGCATTATGCGCCGATACATATATATATATATCAAATCCATCTGATGATTTGCTCCACAACTCACTAAACACGCACACGTGCAACATCGCGGTAAGCTTCTGCTTGACATGGGAGCTCACAACAACGCTCAGTCGCCGTTTGGCCATAGTGCACTCGCCCTGAATGTCACCATTCCATTCCCATTTTCTCATTGACAACTGTCATTTTACTTGCCTCCTCCGCGACTTGTCTTCACAAGCGCCTGATTTCTGTTTGCTTGTTCAAATTGACTGAGCTGTTTTACTGGACCTGCTTTCTCCCCGACCGGAAAAAACTGGTAGCTGGATTATATTATTAACGCACCACCGCATTTATGACTGCCTGGATGGTTTTCCACCCTGCAGATCTGGTAGCATGCACGAGGGATGAAAACCTCCTGTGGTGGACGGGTACGCCCTGCAGAGAGGGTCGCCCTGTTACGTTGCACCATGGTGCGTTCGCATACCCGCCACCCCTCCAGTAGCACGGGTGCATCGCCCATCGCCCATCGCCGGTGGTTCTGAGCCTGGCCTTTGAATTCAGGAAATTAAAAAAAGAACACTCCTGTCTTCTGTTTGTTGCTG
Organism: Opisthorchis felineus; assembly: GCA_004794785.1. Lineage (NCBI taxonomy): Eukaryota > Metazoa > Platyhelminthes > Trematoda > Opisthorchiida > Opisthorchiidae > Opisthorchis > Opisthorchis felineus. The sequence continues at coordinate 93,681 of SJOL01001316.1, read as the reverse complement.
CTGGCGTTGGACTCGCCTCGGTTGGGTTATTTATCTGGCAACGCCACAAACTACACATAAGAAGAAAACTGGCCTTCCGTCTGGCAAAAAAACTGGGATAGCCTGAAGATACTTTGTGATGCCCATGGCCTACATCGGCGTGCATAGCTGTAGCTGCCTTCGTCAGAATCGAGGCTACAACGCACCAAAACCCACCTCGTCAACCAAACAAAAAAACACCTACCAGCTGTTTCAAGGAGTAGACACATACAATATAAACATACAAAGACTCCAAACCCTCCACTATCAGCGTGCGAGGCTTGCGTCGAAAGTTTTTTTCTCCATGCACCACTTTTAGACTGAAGCTGATAGTAGTCCTTCTGGGGCTAGTGACCATTCCCTTTGCGTTCATTTTCCCTCCTACATTGTCCTAGTATTGTCCAACTCACTGTTTACCTGCAGGAAATCTAGTCCACCTACTAACAAGTTCCACCCACTCCAGTCCTAGAGTGTTTGCTTTCCCCTACCACGCCGCCTCTCTCCCTACTTACATCGTACTGTCCTATGTCTCAGGTAGCATATTAGCATATATTTGAAATTTCAGCTTGACTTTGATGACTAGACTACTGAGTGCAGATGCATCCTTATCCCCTCTCGTTTAACCACTTGTCGTCAGCACCCCAACTGTAACAAACGTTCAGTTTTTTGCTTAAAGGACTATATCCTGTCTGATGACTCCTATAACTCTCCAGGCCTTTATTGATCTAATCCCATCTCATCTTCTTCCCATGCTTCGACCTGCGGTAGTACATGCTATGGACGTCCTGTTTGGCCGTTATCCACTCCACCCGACCTGTGCATTACAACCGAAGGGATCCCCGACCGGAAATACCTACGACATCACATTGATCTTGCTGTCCCTGCGGGATCCCTGGGCAAGCCCACATCCCACTACTGACAGAACTGCACATCCCAGCCCAACTACCTCAATCACAACGTCCGTCACGGGGCTGTCCAGAAACTGAAGTATCACAGTGCAGTGACGGCACGCACTGCCATACCCAGTTTGATAGCATACCCGCAACTGCTCACTTCCTACTTTGACCGCGCCCTCTCCCCCACTCGCCCCCTTACCTACAACCACAGTAAAAATATTCATCTGGTCCCAGCCGCCCCCGGGAGGCGTTCATTCCAATTTGCTGAACTTTCCATCGGATCTGAACATCTCGGTGTCTTTTACTTTGTACCCCTCACCAAGTCAGTCATTTTCCGTGCAGTTCGCGTTTCTTCATGTGCGATTTCGTGAACTCCTTCTCCCAAGGAACTTTTAGACCCGACCCCACTCCAGCAGCAACACTAGTGAGTCTCTCCAGTTTCACTGCACACGGTGATTCTGAGTTTCCTACTACCATTTATCCGTACCGCATGGTCCCCCACTTACGCTTTTCCCGACTCTGGCCATACGCCCAACAGCCCAAGGCTACGATGCCTCAGTAACGGTTTTAGGCTTTAGTTCAAATCAGCCAGCCAGATCGAGCCAGTTCTGCTGCCTCTCTTGATGCGATATTCTGGTTCCACTTTTCCTGCAGATTGAAGTTTTTCTTTTATTATTAT
>SJOL01001316.1:65850-88110 GCA_004794785.1 Opisthorchis felineus | reverse complement strand
ATACCCGCCACCCCTCCAGTAGCACGGGTGCATCGCCCATCGCCGGTGGTTCTGAGCCTGGCCCTTAAATTCAGGAAATTAAAAAAAGAAGAGCACTGCTGTCTTCTGTTTGTTGCTGCTGGAGTTGGACTCGCCTCGGTTGAGTTATTTATCTGGCAACGCCATAAACTACACATGAGAAAAAAACTGGCCTTCCGTCTGGCAAAAAACTGGGACAGCCTGAAGATACTTTGCGATGCCCGTGGCCTACATCGGCGTGCATAGCTGCAGCTGCCTTCATCAGAATCGAGGCTACAACGCACCAAAACCCACCTCGTCAACCAAACAAAAAACACCTACCAGCTGCTTCAAGGAGTGGACACACAATATAAACATACAAAGACTCCAAACCCTCCACTATCAACGTGCGAGGCTAGCGTCGAAAGTCTTTTTCGCCATGCACCCCTTTTAGACTGAAGTTGATAGTAGTCCTTCGGGGACTAGTGACCATTCCCCTTGCGTTCATTTTCCCTCCTACATTGTCCTAGTATTGTCCAACTCACTATTTACCTGCAGGAAATCTAGTCCACCTACTTAGAGGTTCCACCCACTCCAATCCTAGAGTGCTTGGTTTCCCATACCACGCCGCCTCTCCCCCTACTTACATCGTACTGTCCTATGTCTCAGGTAGCATAATAGCATATATTGGAAATTTCAGCTTGACTTTGATGACTAGACTACTGAGTGCAGATCCATCCTTATCCCCTCTCGTTTAACCGCTTGTCGTCAGCACCCTAACTGTAACAAACGTTCAGTCTTTTGCTTAAAGGACTATATCCTGTCTGATGACTCCTATAACTCTCTAGGCCTTTATTGACCTCATCCCACCTCATCTTCTTCCCATGCTTCGACCTGCGGTAATACATGCTATGGACGTCCTGTTTGGCCGTTATCCACTCCACCCGACCTGTGCATTACACCCGAAGGGATCCCCGACCGGACATACCTACGACATTACATTGATCTTGCCGTCCCTGCAGGATCTCTTGGCAAACCCACATCCCACTACTGACAGAACTGCACATCCCAGCCCAAATACCTCAATCACAACGTCCGCCACGGGGCTGTCCAGAAACTGAAGTATCGCAGTGCGGTGACGGCACGCACTGCCGTACCCAGTTTGATAGCATACCCGCAACTGCTCACTTCCTACTTTGACCGCGCCCTCTCGTCCCCTTACCTACGACCACAGTAAAAATATTCATCTGGTCCCAGCCGCCCCCGGGAGGCGTTCATTCCAATCTGCGGAACCTTCCATTGGATCTAAACATTTCAGTGTCTTTTACTTTGTACTCCTCACCAAGTCAGTTATTTTCCGTGCAGTTCGCGTTCCTTCTTGTGTTTGCGTGAACGTCTTCTCCCAAGGAACCTTTACACCCGACCCCGCTCCAGCAGCAACACTAGTGAGTCTCTCCAGTTTCACTGCACACTGTGATTCTGAGTTTCCTACTACCATTTATCCGTACCGCATATTCCCCCACTTACGCTTTTCCCGACTCTGGCCATACGCCCAACCGCCCAAGGCTACGAAGCCTCAGTAACGGTTTTAGGCTTTAGTTCAAATTGGGGGTCAGATCGTGCCAGTTCTGCTGCCTCTCCTGATCCGATATTCTGGCTCCACTTTTTCTACAGATTGAAGCTTTTTTTAATTATTTTCATCACGTACCAGGCAAGAAGCCTCTTGCTATGCCCTCCCTCGTATTGTTTTTGCCCGCAACTTTCAAATAACGGTAGTATCTTGTCTCATCTGATATGTTCCCCATTTCGATTCCCTACCCGTGCCGCCTCAGGCGTGACCAAGTCTACTTCGGATAATGCCCACTGTTTATGTCCCCGTCCCTTTTCCACGAAATTCCCGGTACCCACAAACCCTACCAGTCAAGCACTTATTCTGACTGTAACTTTATGATCATGCCTGAAGGTATGCTACCCACTAGTTGGGAATAAACATTATTATTACTAGCACGCAGCTTCCGACAAGATCTGCAACTGCTGCGCCGCACGGACCCACGGTTTCTCTCTTGCCTTACGGCCCGCTGGTTGTACACCACCAGTGCACGCACAATCCGGGATTGTCCATTTTGTTAATGTGACCAACAACCGTCTGGAGAACGCAAGCTGTCACTTGAAAATCCGGATGTACAACTCAGAGACACTGGTGTATGTCATACGGAAGGTGTCCCGGCACACCGAGTGGCTCATTCGGGAATATGAGATGCATGCGTCAAACCAAATCGACCAACACGAAATCCTGGAAAGTGGCGGCTACGTTCTGAAGGTTGTCTGTCGAATAACCACCTATGTGTTCCCTGGTTTTTGGACCCGTCCAGAAAACGCACATATGTGCTCATTAAACATTCCTCAAAGACGCCATCTTATGATGTTGACCTGGACCGAAGCACAGAATCCCAGCACAGTGTGTCCTGGAAGTCTTTGTGCGTCAGTAATTTCGTCTTCAAGGAGAAGCTAACTAACAGGTGCGAGTTAATAACATAATACTAGCACTAATGCTGTAGAGCGCCAGTTAGAGGAAAGAGACGATTATTTGGTGTGACTCATAAAAGGCCCATCAATCCCAGAATGTTTGTCCGTTAATGAGACATGTTGGATTTCGTCGCCGCTGACGTGCTCCCTTCATAGAGTAACGATTGCTCCCAGTTTGTCAGCCGCCTGCCTCATAGTGGTATTTCGATAACCTGACTTATATCTTCCTCACATTTCAGGACGTCGATAGCTCAGTGAACACTGCACCCAAAGGCCATACGCCTCCCAGCAGGACATATGTGCTAATCAAAACGACCAATAAAATTCAACTTTTCATCCCGTGCAATTTGGACCTTCGACTTTCCTAGTAAGGATGGATGGGCGGTTGTCGGCCAGCTGAATGGGAATAGTGGACCCCTAGCCGCATATTAATCGTGCGCGTCAGCTAGGTTCGTTCAGCTGTCCGCTATGATCAACGGAAGTTCCATGTGGCTACTTGATTAGGCATCGCCGACCTGAACACTTTCTTGCGGATATCAAGCAATGCACCGGGAACTCGACCTACGGCCAGAGCTCATTATCATCTTGGGCCTTGCGTTCATGATCTAATAGGAATATTATATATATATATATAATATAATGATTGTTTCTGTAGCGGTGATTACCAGGACCGTGGTCCGAAAGAACATGATTTTTCTTCCATCTAGTCGACCGGTAGATAAGAGACCACATTTGGTTACAGGAGTGAAACTGCGTCACTTTTTTAAGTCCACCAGTTCAATGTTGGCTCTAGCAAGTTTCACAAATTATTACAGCTACAGAGCTACCTGTCGATTCCGTCCATTGTAAGGGATTCACGTTTTGCCTCAGATCATGATAGCCTATTATAGTTACACGCCTTTTTCCAATTCGACGTAACAGACGACCTTGAAGATTGGCTCAATTAAACAAATGAACTATAATGAGAATTTAGAGGATAACCTATTATATGTAGATATTCTCAACAATGAAGCCGTAGCCTTCAAAACGCCGTCGCTTTCGAGAAATCGATTCCATTTGGCGAATCCTGAGCGGCCAACTATACAATATGAGCTACAAGTGTTTTCTTCGGCCGCCAAAATTCGACAGGGGCTTAGGCTTTGGGCATTAGTGAAACGGACACATTACCAGCATCCTCGGCCGCAGGCTATGATAATTAAACAATTAAGGTGCACCTGTTTCGTATTTTCACCTGGCCAGAATTTCACAGTCACTTAGTGTGACCGCTTCGGCTTTCTCTAGATTGCAGGGTAGAGTTACAGAGGAAATCCGCCCTGCGCAGCTCACTGGCTTGTATTACCTCTGATCTGGAGACCGTTTTCGCAGACGGCGGGGCAGGATAGCAACTACTCATTTGCGAGCTGGACTCGATATTCATGAAATCCAGCGACTGTGTACTCCCGTATAATACTTGTCTACACACTGTGTCCACATGAACTCGGAAATCTCCGGGTTAACGACTTTGGGCAGCCGGGCGGTAGGTGACGAGGGGCGCGTTCGAAACTTGTGTCATCAAGAGTGCTGTCCCTGGTGGAGGAAGGGCTTGGATCACAAGAGGCGACGCCGCGCACCTTCCCGGTCCCTGGACGCCAACGGCCAAAAAACAAGTTTGGGACTAATAGGGAATGTTACATAAACGAAATTGGCACCCGGTAGTAATCCGCTAAAATCACCTAGATTGGTGGTAAGTTGTGACGGCTGCACGCGTGACCCAAAGCACGGCCAAGGTACTACAAAATCCCAACATAAGGGATTTGAAAGTAACCAAATCGAAACAACGGCTCTCAAGGAAGAGACGTGCTGGCTCCTCAGGCAAGCGGTCTACCCTGAGTGGAGTCAAAGTGGTCATCTGAGTTTGGCAAGCTGATGATATAAGCAGCTTTGGTGTGGCGTTGGTCAAACGTTAGAATGAAATCGTTCAAATCATCTACATTCAGACAACTCTGCTTTCAAATATCCAGTACCACAGTAAATACACCCAAACACAATGAGTGTGTGATACCCAGAATGAGCATACGTCTGCTGGTTACGAGGTTTGCCACAGCAATTGTTGCATAGATGCTTGGTGCACATTTGTGCTTGCGCATCTATCGTGTGTCGGAATTTGATAAACGCATAAACCAGATGTTAAGGTATTGTTTTGTTCTTAAAAAAACAACCCAGCCCGAATAAGGTGCAAAACCATAAAAAAGATGAAGACGTCATCCATGATACTCTATACGTAGAAAATTAGCAGGAGACCAATCCTGAGTACAAATAAGAGAATAAAAATAGGAGCGACGGTAGCGAACGAAACAAGTTAGAAGCTAGAGCAGTATCTAAATGGAGGTATTTGATCACACACAAACAGCTGCAAATGAAGGTTGGTAAATAAAGCGCGAAAGCTATCAAAGACGCTCAACAAAAAGATCACAGAGTTTCCGGAATTGTATATGGTCAGTGTTCTCTTGATCAGATGGGCTGGTTGTTGGATGGCTAGGAATGGGAACAGACAGAGAAAATAGGTAAAGTCCTTTAAGGAACTGGCGTCAACAACATGCCACTAGACTAAAGCATTTAGAACAACAAGATAGAGGCGCAAAAAGTAAGGATGTTTTGGTGACCGATTTTTGAATTGTCATTAATTGGGTTGAGACTCGGGTCGCCGAGGTTTCCTCTACGTTGGATGTACATCATTTGCGAAGAATGGATATCAGCAACCCAACTGATCACGAGGGGGCAAACGTTTAAGCGATCAGTTGGATCAGTATTTGATCATTTATTTGGTCCGACCCCACCGTAATCCCGACACACCGGATAAGTACACATAGCGACGACTTTGGAGAATACTGGAACAGGCCCGTCTATCCTTCAGTGGACTCCGAATGTTGCTTCACACTTAGTCAACTTTCTATTCAACCACATCTCTCCACACGGTAAAAATACTCCAAGATACCCACACAGTCATGAAAAGCAGCAATTCTGGTGCTCACCTGCCAAACTAGTTGGGTGTCCTCGATATTTTGACTAGTGACGCGAACTGATCTTATATTATACGGAAACCTCAGGCCGCTGAAAAGGGCTGACAAACATTGAGTTTTGCATCACCTCAAATCTTAACTTTCCTAGGTCTTCAGCTCTCAGAGTTACCTTTTATTATTACCCAAACCTGCGTAGCGATTTCTGTCTCAACCGCCATCTATACTGTACTGTGCGATACCACAAACTGACCGCCACACCAGCGGACGGAATACCACTCACCGACCCTCTCTTATACTAAAGACGCTGAACATTCTCTCGCTAGAGACCGTGATCACTGCATGGTCTGACCGGTTCGCTGATCTGTTTAACGTTTGTTATATCCACAAGCCCACCATAATGAAGGCCGAAGTGGCGTATCCTTTAAACAACAAGAGTGGTGACAACATAACACACTCTATTCTCACGATCGAAGTTTGAACTTCAAATCTCCACCACGGAGAATATGTGCTACTAACGAGTTCGAATGAAAGGGAAACTCGAGACCAGTGGTTCATCTTCTTGGTGTGGACTATAACCAGAATAACTGTTCCAGAAGGGGAGGAAAATTGTTTAAATGAGAGTAACAGCCAAACAGATATGACGTGGCAAACGCCGCCTTGAACTTTGCGACTCGGGAAGTAATTCCATCGTACGCCGGTCTGCCGGGACTTACGCAGCTGCCCAGATAGACGAACTTATCCATAAAATCGATCGGATCTCCTACAAGTATGATGATGGGTTTGATCCCGCCGAGTCCTGCAATAAAACTTCACGCTTTCCAGGTATAAAGCACATGACGAACTACACAGCAGAATTATTTAGGTTATTTAAGTTTGTTCATGTTTCTTAAGGGTCTGATCCAAGAAGAGTGATATCGTTAGTGTGCTCAATGTCTGTGAGCAAATGTGTCTGGAGTACTTCGAGTCCTGTTTTGTTAGAGTCAGATGAAGAAGACTCAAGCAGCATACCGATTATGAACTTAAGGAATAAAGGAAAAAAAGAGAACACTATCTTGGAACCAGTGTCGTCAACTCAGGATAGGGTGTGCCGTAGACGCGTCCGTGTCCACGGGAGGAGACATACATAGTCTTTGTTAGAGAAAAGGCTGCCATAGTTGGTAATTGATCAGGTGACTGTTGATCTGTCCACAGAGCTTGGCAGTTGACTTGCAGGTGTTTCGTCACCATTCGAGGAGACAACACCAACGTCTGAAAGTTAAATGCCAAGCTCAGTGAACACATCAACAGCCACCTGATCAATTACCAATGAATGCACTTGAGCTAGCAATATTCCATCGCATTACAAGAACATCATAGTTTCTGACGAAAAGTGAGATCAAAAACAGCATTCAGATAAAGAACCACCTCGTCATCGAAGAAGCGGCGGAGTTCCGGCATTCGCCGCAAAACGAAGATATGATGAATGCAAACTAGGGGGAAACCCAGCTTAGTTCTCACGAATCTGACTCACCTGATGGTGGATCGAACTGCGACAACTTTTGAAGATATGGAAACTAGATCTGCCCCCGGTGTTTTTCGCACCATTGAACCGTTTTTAAATACGGGAATCGCCGTCAAGGAGCTTCATTCTATCGGTATTCTACCTCCATTTAGGACATTCTGAAGCAAAGCCGTCAGGTTAGCCGCAAAGGACTCGCAATCTCCTTTGAAGAGTGCATGTGTACATCGTCCGCACAAAGCGCTTTGTTGTGAATGTTGCATGCTGGACTTCCGTTGTCGATTGCAGACTGTTGTCGACGCTCCACTCAGGTTCACATTGTTGTGCCACAGGTTGAGCTGGTGGGGGTCAGCTGAACTGTTTTTCGATGTGTTCAATCGGCCGTTTGAGACGACGTTGCTGCGGACAAACTGAAGTCCCATCGTTTTCGGAGATCGTTTCACTAACACCCAACTTCAGACCAGTTGACCAAGTTAGCTAGAACATAGTGCGACTGTTTTCCGTAGCAAAAACTTTATCCATTTCTGGGGCGTTCGCTATCCACCAACAGTTCGCGTCAATCATTGGGCGCTTCGGTATTCGGCGTTTGCGAGATCTGCGAAAGCTATCGTGTTTTTATTTGTTTCCCGCATAGTTTTACCAGTATCAATAAAAGCTGCTGATCCAGTGTTCACTGGGGTGTACAAGCAACCTCGAACAGACGGTTATAAAGGCTGTGAGCATGGCTTCCTTCACCATTTCAAGTTATGAACCGAATGGACCTGGACAACCGGTGCGTTCCACAGGGAAGATGAACAGATACATGTGCCCGCACAAGGCGGTGGTTAGAGTCAAGTTGTGGAACGACAATCTTGTGCTGAAGCTCCACACTAGCAGCTGATTACCACATGATCTAAATGAGTCCAGGCTTGGTTTGTAGTTGGTAACTTCCACGTAACGCGATGTAAGAGTCTGTGTTGAAAGTACGTACTGTCTAAAGACAATTGATGTTCAGTAAGTAACTGAAGAAGTCACTTTCCAATAGCTGTGCAGTGAGCGCTTCTTCTGGATTTGGTCAGCCAAACTGAGCATTCAGATCACCTGCTAGAATCGCGATATTTACTTTTGGTGACCGGAGAAGCTGTGACAAATCTCGACAGAAGCTAGTTTTCTCAGACTTTGAGGTGTCATCTGTTGCAGCACATGCTGATAGGACAAAAGAACATAGTTTACCACGTCGAGATACATTGACTTTAATTGAGACAGTCAACCGAAAGGTGCAAAGACAAGTGTTTGCTGAAATCCTATCGACTAAGGCGTGTTCAACTCTGAAGCTAGGCACAACTACGGCACCGTGGATACCAAGAGCCATTGCGTCGGAATTATCAGGCACCCGAAGAGTAAAGTGCAAGCAATTTGGGTTTTTCCCAAGCGGTTTAAGATGTAGGAACTGGGGTCTTGTATTCGTGTTTCGGGGACGTATCATACATCGATCCAAGCAGGAAAAAAGACCTGAGCGCGAGATACCTGTTGAACAACTTGACACAGAGTACGGACGTTGAAAGCAGCAACGTGGGACAGATCTGCTGGATTTAATGAGGATTTATTGTTGCTTATTTTACAGGGCATAAGTTTGGCGTGACAGGAAAATGAATCAGAAACACTTAGTTGAGATGGATGTTGGAAATGGTCGGTGAATGAAGAGTAGTAATGGTGATTGATACTTCCCGGTTGCTCAGGGCACAGAAGGACATTGGGTTGAGCGTTCTACTCAAGTCTGAACCAAAAGGCGGTGCGGGGATACAGGGTTCTGTTCAGGGACCATTCTCCTAGCCTCTGACACGAAAAATTCTAACCACGAGGCAACACTCATCAGGGTCTCCTTAAGGACCCTTCCTTGTAACCACGAGGCAACAATCATCAGGGTCTCCTTAAGGACCCTTCCTTCTAACAACGAGGCAACAATCATCAGGGTCTCCTTAAGGACCCTTCCTTCTAACAACGAGGCAACAATCATCAGGGTCTCCTTAAGGACCCTTCCTTCTAACAACGAGGCAACAATCATCAGGGTCTCCTTAAGGACCCTTCCTTCTAACAACGAGGCAACAATCATCAGGGTCTCCTTAAGGACCCTTCCTTCTAACAACGAGGCAACAATCATCAGGGTCTCCTTAAGGACCCTTCCTTCTAACAACGAGGCAACAATCATCAGGGTCTCCTTAAGGACCCTTCCTTCTAACAACGAGGCAACAATCATCAGGGTCTCCTTAAGGACCCTTCCTTCTAACAACGAGGCAACAATCATCAGGGTCTCCTTAAGGACCCTTCCTTCTAACAACGAGGCAACAATCATCAGGGTCTCCTTAAGGACCCTTCCTTCTAACAACGAGGCAACAATCATCAGGGTCTCCTTAAGGACCCTTCCTTCTAACAACGAGGCAACAATCATCAGGGTCTCCTTAAGGACCCTTCCTTCTAACAACGAGGCAACAATCATCAGGGTCTCCTTAAGGACCCTTCCTTCTAACCACGAGGCAACAATCATCAGGGTCTCCTTAAGGACCCTTCCTTCTAACAACGAGGCAACAATCATCAGGGTCTCCTTAAGGACCCTTCCTTCTAACCACGAGGCAACAATCATCAGGGTCTCCTTAAGGACCCTTCCTTCTAACAACGAGGCAACAATCATCAGGGTCTCCTTAAGGACCCTTCCTTCTAACCACGAGGCAACAATCATCAGGGTCTCCTTAAGGACCCTTCCTTCTAACAACGAGGCAACAATCATCAGGGTCTCCTTAAGGACCCTTCCTTCTAACCACGAGGCAACAATCATCAGGGTCTCCTTAAGGACCCTTCCTTCTAACAACGAGGCAACAATCATCAGGGTCTCCTTAAGGACCCTTCCTTCTAACCACGAGGCAACAATCATCAGGGTCTCCTTAAGGACCCTTCCTTCTAACAACGAGGCAACAATCATCAGGGTCTCCTTAAGGACCCTTCCTTCTAACCACGAGGCAACAATCATCAGGGTCTCCTTAAGGACCCTTCCTTCTAACAACGAGGCAACAATCATCAGGGTCTCCTTAAGGACCCTTCCTTCTAACCACGAGGCAACAATCATCAGGGTCTCCTTAAGGACCCTTCCTTCTAACAACGAGGCAACAATCATCAGGGTCTCCTTAAGGACCCTTCCTTCTAACCACGAGGCAACAATCATCAGGGTCTCCTTAAGGACCCTTCCTTCTAACAACGAGGCAACAATCATCAGGGTCTCCTTAAGGACCCTTCCTTCTAACCACGAGGCAACAATCATCAGGGTCTCCTTAAGGACCCTTCCTTCTAACAACGAGGCAACAATCATCAGGGTCTCCTTAAGGACCCTTCCTTCTAACCACGAGGCAACAATCATCAGGGTCTCCTTAAGGACCCTTCCTTCTAACAACGAGGCAACAATCATCAGGGTCTCCTTAAGGACCCTTCCTTCTAACCACGAGGCAACAATCATCAGGGTCTCCTTAAGGACCCTTCCTTCTAACAACGAGGCAACAATCATCAGGGTCTCCTTAAGGACCCTTCCTTCTAACCACGAGGCAACAATCATCAGGGTCTCCTTAAGGACCCTTCCTTCTAACAACGAGGCAACAATCATCAGGGTCTCCTTAAGGACCCTTCCTTCTAACCACGAGGCAACAATCATCAGGGTCTCCTTAAGGACCCTTCCTTCTAACAACGAGGCAACAATCATCAGGGTCTCCTTAAGGACCCTTCCTTCTAACCACGAGGCAACAATCATCAGGGTCTCCTTAAGGACCCTTCCTTCTAACAACGAGGCAACAATCATCAGGGTCTCCTTAAGGACCCTTCCTTCTAACCACGAGGCAACAATCATCAGGGTCTCCTTAAGGACCCTTCCTGGAATCAGTGACTTAATAGCCTGACCCACTTGGCTGGCCTGACCGAGGATACAGAGAGCAAGGTAGAGAAGTCCGACCTCTGATGCTGTCACACAAAGCAGACGAGTTTGAAGCCGCATTGGGCTCAAGTTAAGATCTATTTGGTTTTTTCATTGGATAATGTTCGGGGGGTCATGGTCAATCGTTAGCCGACTGGAGTGTGGCTTTTAGGGTCGACCTTTTCTAACCTGTGCTTCCTTGGGGGAAGACAGCATCGCTACTTCCGTAAATATCAGAATTCTGACCTTCGAAGTATGTAAGGAACCGAGTTCCAGACAATACCTCTCTCAGGAACATTGGCGTAATAATGTTCGACCACTATGACATGCTGAGAGCTCCAGGTCCGAAAAAAGGCCATGAGTATGAGTGATAAAGTTTGAGTCAAACTTGGAAGTCAGTTGTGACCAGAAGATGGTAGTTCCCGTTGCTTTAATACCATTGGATCTCAAGTCAATCCAGTGGGGTCTCCGAAAGTCGAGAAATGAGGTTGATGGACAGGGCAAAATGACTACCCAAAACAAGACTGGATATGACAAGTGACAGGAGCGGCTAAGCAATTTATACAGCCTATGCCTCCTCCATAGACCTGCTTCGGTTCCATCAGGAAGAGCTTAGTGCAACCGGATAGTTAATTTGAGGCACCAAATACGGTTCAAAACCGGGAAACAATTGAATGGAAGTTAAAGCACCAAGATGCAGAGAAACACATCCCACAAGCTAAAGCAGATGGCTTTAACTTGAAGAAACATGTATAGGGGATCACGCATGAACCAGTATTCCGTTTGAATGACTGGCAACCGAAAAGAAAATTTTTTCGAAAACAGGATTGAGTAGATGGACAATCGCCTGGTGGAGTAACAGATAAAACTATATCAAATGGTCATCTAGTGTGCAGCAGGATGCTTTTTTGAAGAAGGAAGTCAGTCTGAGAGTAGAATGGACGAAATTCTGAGCGACTGAATGATACTCAAGTGAATGGTGAAAACCGAGGTATCTGTGACAGAAGTCCAGATACTTGTCAACTACCTGTCAAACCCCACTGATCACACATTAACGAGAATAAACCTATTAAGATGGTTTGAATATCAACACCTAAGAAAGCGAACAGAAATCCGCCTCACCCATAATATTAACCAAAAATACATGTGGGCTATTCACCATTGATGTGCCTGCCAAGGTATGCATCTTTTAGTGAAGATCGGAACTAACAGGTGCTCAAAGGATTAGATCGTGATATCTTTGTTGAAAATGATTTCCCTCTAGCTTATCAAGCACATATGCGAGAAAAAAGATACACAAATACAGTTTACAAAGTCGATTCACAGGTTCAGGACCCCAGTCGCTTACGCACCCGACTTTGAGAACTATCGTCTTGGGACTATGCGACTGACCTAAGGTGGAATACTTTGAATTACCACTCTCAGCTCCATTGTGGGATGAAGTGTCTACGAAGTCAAACCCGGGTCGCCAAGCCCTACACACGAGATCTCCTAGCCCAATCCCTCGCTACAAACAAGGTATCGCGGTAGCATCCCACACGCTCATTCGAAAGCGTGTTGAGACTTGTCACACTCGTGTGCGGAACAACTTGGGTATTACATAGTCATCTAGTTTATCAGGGCCAGTTTCAGTCTAATCAGAAATGGGAACAAAAATGAGCTTGACGGGAGCGCTGGAATCACATCTCAGGTAACAGAACTCACTCAACCATAGTGATCAACCTTGGAACTGGTAAGTGTTTGATGATTGAAGTTAAGCGATAGAGAAGCAACGACTGTTCCAACGCTTGTATCACAGAGGCCGATGGATGGACAGCGATGCGCCGGGGACACAGGTCGACACGGTGCTGAGAGGAAGCCGATGAAGCTATATCGCACGGAACCCAACTGACAATCGACAAGAGGTCTTCGATGTCAAGGCGACACAACCAGTTCCAGAGATTAAGCGCTGCGGTGGCCGCCGATGGTGTCATCTAGGATGAACCAGAGGGCACAGAAACATGGCACGGGAAGGAGGTTAGAAGAGCAACCGAAATCAGTAAAGTGGACCCTAACTAGTAATCTTGAGTGGTCACCAAAGGAAATTAACCAGCACTCGGGTACAAGTCAGATCAATATATGGCATGCAGCAATCCACGCGCTGCAAGAATATGGTATTTTTGACCTCTCTTCGAAGAGGAGTACTGTACAATAAAGTGCGGCTCACTGAGAGTTTTATTGTGGAGTGTCATGGGGATCGCCCATCTTTGCGAGGAGGATCAGTGTACACGTTGCTGGCTGCAGCAAAGAATAAATACGGATGCAGCGAAACCGAATACAAATAAATGGGAATGGGTCACGGAACTATTGAGCACCAAAGTTCGCGGCAAAATCAAATGTGAAGAAGGGTTCGCTCAGGTACAGCTCTAGAAATGAAGCGGCACATCAAGTGATACTCAACTTGGTACTAACTTGGAATGAAAAAGAACCTAAGGCCCAAGTCGAATTGCTTCACAAGGATGTTTCAGGCAATCGTTATCAATGAGCGTGGTTGTGTCGCACGAAATATGCACATCGGTGGCATCAGCTTGTGACGTATACTCTATCAAAATCGAATGGAGAGCAGGGTGCGCGAGAACATGAAGTGCGTAGTTTGTTCGCTAGCCTGTAATGACTGATGTCAATGGCTGCCACTTGTCTCTTCCCACAGTACGCTTAAACTGTTGGTTGTTATGTCAACACGGTTGACTATGAACCCCTGTGTATGGGCTATACAGAGAAAATACCTGGCTAGTGAGGATGGTACACAAGTAGTATAATATAATATAATAACAATAATATTAGCACTCATAACAGTACTGTGCGATGACAAGATATTCCCAACTCGGGATAAGGTATGAAGTGGTTCACTACCTTAGGCTACCAGCTCGTGCAGTGTTTGGCAATCGCGTCTGCGTGGATGAATAGAGCTCAGCGAATAGTTTGCGCTTGACCTTACTTGCTAAATCACCTTGTGATTTGGGACCGACAGAAGTGTACACAGTGGTTCAATCTCGCAAAATATTTCTTCCTTGTGTTCTACACAAATGAAGTGAGGGAATAGTTTGTCTTAGGCTCTTTAAGCCCTACGAGCTCTGACATCTTCCTTCCCGTTCCTTGGTGAAAAATCGGCAATACGTGTTCGGTTGCTGGCCGATTTACCTAGTGAACCATGAACGATTGTTCGTTACCGCTCATGGCTACGGAGACCACCGGGATAAACTACGGTGAAGTATTTGTTGACTGAATGAGAAACGACAGGACATCAACTGTTAAACATTATACATACTGACAGCCTAATCATTAGTTGGAACGTCTTCACCAGTATTTGGAAGCCGTATTGCACTATATCCAACACAAATTGCACTGCGGAAAAAATGAATATGAAACCAGGCGTCTTATGTGGTAAGCAATCTAAGTTCCAATATTTCTCCCTACACGAGCTGGGGAGTTGAAACAGCACAATAAACCATTTCTTCAAATTGATTTTTTTCCGTAGATCTCACTGGCGTCCACGAACAGAGTATTGTAGCTAGGTGTGCTGTGATCACTCAAAATCGTGAAGCTTCCGAAGGGTCGTTAAAACAAACTCCAAAAGCCCTCCGTTAACTACCGTATCTAGCAACAAGTGACCTGGCACATAGATCACGTTGACTATCTCCATAATTATGCTGCGATATTGTGACTTATTCCGCTTGGAAAATAAACTCTGGATGTATAGAAACACTCACCTCGTTAGAAAATAACAATGGTGTAATAGCTGGTTGCAGACGACTGCATGTGTCCGTACGATTCAAAGTTGAAATAGACAACATTGTGGCCCACTTGAAGAACAAATTATCCTGGTTATTCTTGGTTAACAAATCCAATTGGGGCAAGTCGCACACGCAAACCCCGAGAGCCTGTCTGGTCCAAAGCGACGAGGTATTCAGCGGGATGGACGGGATCACAAGGTCTATAAAACGAGTGGCCAGATAGATGGACACTTGGTCGTTATTCGTGGAGTCAAGAAGCTCGGCGACTAATATTTGTACTAGGCGTCTGAACTGAAATGAAAGAGGGTGGTATTTGATGGATTAAAGAATGATCTTGAAAGCAGAACAGAGGAAATGAGAGTGATTGGCAAGCGGGATAAAGTCATGAACACACCAGGAGGTAGAGGAATTCAGAGATACTAAGAAAGATTTTGACAATTAGCCCAATTTGTCCGTCACCTGTGTGCCTCAAATCCACCTAGACTAAACCTGTTTGGGCATTAGAGGTGGGAGTATTGTTATTAAAGTGTACTGTTTACTTCGTTTGCAAATGGAGAGAGAAACAGACGGACAAACCAATAAAGAATTCAGTATACTGTACAGTCGAAACACAGTTTTCTATGGAACATCGAAACGCTCAAGAGGCCCCAGATTTTCCGGGGCATTGAAATCAGGATAATGCAACGATTTAAACAGAAGCGAATTAGCGTATGTTCGATTGAGGTGTTGTGAAGAAATATGAATGAAGCAACAATATCCTTCTTCGAAAAGTCCACAATTAAACTGATGTGAAATTCATCACTACCTACAAAACCTGACCTGAGCGGTTTGGATGAACAACTTCATTCAGGAGTTGTTGGGAGGACTGCCTCCAAACGAAGAAATCCACTGTGCTAACGATTGTCTTGTACACTGAAACCTTGTTTCTACATTTCAGCCTCTCGCTGACATCCTATTGGACTGTTAGCTGTTTTATATTCTGGTTCAGTTGGATTCCATATCACAAAACGATCTACTCGTTTGCAGTATAACTTCCTCGAAGTTGTTTGTCTTCTCCATTCCGGTGAATTGAAGAGTCTGACTGGTACATCACAAGAGGATATAAGAGGAGTATAACACGAGTTTGTAAATATATGAATTACTGGTGAGTGTAGGAAGGTCAGAAAAGGATGTTGGTTCAACGAACATGGTGGGAGCCTGTCTATTGCGGTAAAGTCAGCGTATGACGCACGCGTCATTGTGGGAAGGGGTCATTGATGCTACTCTCCTATTGGGCATGTGGGTGTGCGGCACACAGGAGCTCGATGCTCTTGTCTCTCGGGTACGACGGTGCAATCAACCCAGACAACCCAAAACGTACTGCATTTCGGCTAACCTTGGGGATTACCTGTGCTGGATCAAACAGTAGGCTGACTTAGCATCGAGTGTAGACAGACAACGGAGCTCGCCAACCGAACAATCGATAGCTTTTGGTGGACTGCAAGCGTAGCCAGGACGAGACGGCAGACAGCCATCCATGGAACTGGAGGGAAGGAAACCTCAAACATCCTATCCTCGGTGAACGAAACTGCAGCAGCGGGAACCACTGTACTGTCTCACGGTTCACGGTTGAATACCCAAATGACTGACAGGGAGGAGGCCACTAGTTACTATTCTGGCACTAAATTTCATGTAAACGTAAAGTAGACAGGTGCCCAAAGAGAATTTTAGCTGGACTTTGCTACTCTAGAGTATAGTTGACCTAAATTGAGCGAGGACGTTTTTCCTCTGCTATCCGCAGAAGCTTAGTTTGGGACGCGTGAAAATTCTAATCAGAGAGTTGACGAGCTGTATCGTAAGTAACTCAGGCCTCAAGTTACCAATGACCCAGTCTAATTCTGTGAGCGGCGTCCTGCAGCGAAAGGAACATTGTTCACCAATCATCTATCACCCTTGCTTAAACCACCGTTCAGTTGAATAATCTAAGGCCAGTTGAGGTGCGACAGACAAAAACGCTGACGAGACTCATCTTCATCTTGAAAATCTTGAAAGTATTAATTAGGCCTCCAAGCTAATTCACTCTATCAAATGAAGAATGGCCAAGGTGTCCTAATCTGGACAATTTGGCACCTGCAGCCTAATTCTTTCCAATATACCTGGTGTAAACCACTACCAGACCTCGTCTAGCAGCAGCTCCAAAAATGTAGGTCGTCGCCGTAGGATAGGGCACGAACTGCCACAGCCATTCAATAGGAAATTCAAGCTTCCCCTTTCGATCATGTTCTGGGTCTGACGGCAGTACAAAAGTTTCCACAGAGGCTGAAGAAGAAGACTACACAGTTTTATACTCAGCAAATTACATTTCTATAGATCAATGAAGTTGGGAAAAAGCGTTTGAAGTTTTCTGGGGAGAGTAAAATGGTACAAATTTATTAGTGAACTATGCTGCGGCATAGTCAATAATTCCAGGAGTTGCAGTTAACAACGTTGTCTGACTCATGCCGCCTGCAAACGCTGGCAGTTTAAGGGGAAACATTTCTTTCCTCTGATGCCATATGTAAAGCTGACCGTTTGCTGTCCCGTCTTTATTGTGCAGAAAACCACCGATAGCGGCCGATCGTCCTGTTGGCGAGCGTCCATCTGCTACGCTTGTTCGTGCGCGCACACCAATAAGTCAGTATTCCGCTTGTCCCAGCTCAACCAGTCTGTCTATACGACATCAAGTGCACTGCGCACTCCTGACTCAGTTGCACCAGTGTGCTATCGTGTCCGAGGGATAGCAGGATTGAGCTCTTGGTTTGCACTCGCATGTCACATCCACAAACTCGAAGAGAGCGACGTCTATCGATTCCAACGCAATAATGCGTGGATCAAACACAGGTGTCTACGGGCGCATATTCGTACCAGAATGCAACGTGTGGATTGGATGATCGGATAACTGGGCGAAATAAGCGGATTTTGCAGACCGATCCTGTCAGGCGAAAAGTGGACAGCCTGCTGTACTCCCAAACTGCAGAGAGAAACTGAATAGGCAAATTCAAGTCCGGACATTACTGACTGCGGCAGTAAATCTGAACATCACATCAAAACATCATAAAAGAAAATTAGATCGGCAATTCGGGCACGAAGTCATATAAAGTGCTAGTTGAATAGGAGACAGTAGGTTATTACTCATCCTCAAGCATCCATTTTCGATGGTCTCCTTCATATGGAATTTTCGGGCGACCCACTGGCGGAGTAACCTTCACTCGAGATAGTTTGTTGGCTGCCTTCAAGTTCCTCTGTCATAGCATGGAGTTGAACATTATTTCAGTAACAAATCAGGAGAAGGAATTTGTAGTGAACGGTTTTTGCCTGATTTGTCACTCGTATTTTACCGGTTAGGTAGGGCTGCCCCACACCTGCCCCGCCCCGTCTTGCTGAAATTCAACTCATCAGTGTTTCACACCGAAATAAGGATGAAGTGAATTTCGGACTTCTCGTTAAAAATCAACGATTTGATAAGGCAGGTTTATAAAGAATCATCTTTCAGATGTGCGAATGCATCCATAACGGATTGCAATTATCCACTATCAAATATTCGTTCACCGAAAACACTGGATCAGACACTGATTCGCAAATTACATTGGTGTCACCGAAACACAAACGTATCGCCCGATTAGGATATCCTCCAACTGAATGTGCTGCACAAAGGCCGCATCATGTTTGATTTGGCAAGATATTCAAGAGATCGCACTTACATTCTTGACATTACACACCCCATGATTATGCCTATAAGATGAGCCTCAATAAGGACGAATGTAGTAGTGGGCCGCCAAGAAAATATATTGCGATATCTCGAATATCATGCCAACTGAAACATTAGGCCGCCTTTATGCAGCACATTCAGGTGAATGTCATAAATGAGAGACAGTTAAGCCATAGATTGTGTGAGAGAGAAGGACGCCATACGAACAAGCGGGCTCATCTGGGTAATGCGAGACAAGGCAAAAAAAAACTGTATTTTACATATATTTGGCTGACTAACGAATGTAGATTAAGGCAACTGCACTAGACTTTTTTAGGTTGTGCACAGATTGCAATCCATCGCGTGTAACAAAGTTTGTCGGCGATTTTGCCCCATGCATTGCGGAACACAACACACATTTACCGATAAGCTATCACATGTGAATGCAACAGCAAACTTAAGGTCGGTTTGCCCGAAAATCTAACATAGAAGGCTTCAAGGCAAACAGGGGAACAGGCCTGAAAAAATAATGCGGACAACTGGGTAAGCAGTGGCGTGTTACTGGTCACTTTCTTTGGTTCAAGACCGGCGGATCCAAAGCTGGGATCTACGGAGGAATGCCCATTAAATGAGAGGACAAGATTCATGGTAAAGAAAGAAGGGAGCGGTCAACAGCTCACCTGCCATGCCGTATGTAGCAAGGCGACCCGACTGATGGCACAACGCGACGGCTAATTTAGCGTGAAATGACTTGCTTATGTGAATTTTACGGCTGTATGTATGCTGAGATACCACAAAGGTGCCTAAACCAAGACAGGAGGACAATGAGAGTCCCCAATTAAAGCTTAAGACTATAAGACAGCGGTGGTTGGCCTATGACTCTTAGATGAATCCAATTTCCGAGGAAAAAGTCATCGCACATGTTCTAACCCCCACTTAAGGGGTCAGGAGACTATTTTAGTTGGATGCCAATCTGTTAGCCAACCTAGAATAAGAAACTATGTTAATATCGTCCGGACGAGTCCCAGTACACCTTGACGGGTAAAGGGACAAAAACTGGCACAACCGTCGACCATAAGCTGAAGCCGACTCTTGCGACGCACACATGTATATAACACAGAATCGCACAGGATGTAGCTGACACCTCGAGAACAACTCTACCGCGGCAAGGCATATTGAAGGATTGATGGTGTATTTGAATAAATGACAAAGAAAAGAGGTACAAGCAATACACATGAACAGGAAAAGGTATAAGACGAAACTCGGACAGTGTTCCCTGAGGGTGATGAGTGATATGCTGTTGAAAGAGGACTCAACGAAAAGAGTATGTTTAAGTAGAAATGAGGCCCAAGCTGCATTTACAGTGCACCTGTTGCACTGGGAGCGATCTCGACATCATCATGACCAAAGTAGGTATTAGAAGTATTGTTAAGAAGGTTATCTGAGATGTAATCACACTATGAGCTGGTAAAAACATTAAAACAACACATTCCACTGGAGAGCACATAAGGAAAGCCCACACCAGTCACGAACTAGAGTGAAAGCTATCACGAAGTAAGGCGTCCCTCTTCAACGGAGACTGACGTCTCTTTCCTCATGATAGTTCACCTCTGAGGGAGTTGCTGTGTTCCCAAAAATATCAGTCGCGTGGACCCTAATGTCACAAAATAGATACAAATCACACTTACTGTAATAAGCGTGGGTGATAGAGGAGCCGAAACCGGCCGTGATTCTGGTTGATTCGACCCAAAGTAGTTTGCTTCGAACAGAAACACGATCGGCCACTGGTCGAAGGTAAAACGGGAGTTGAGTGGCCAGGGTTGCTCTGTCGTCTGATGGACCATGGTGACAGACTTCCACTTATTCAAGAGACCTTGAAACAACTGGTCGTGTTTTGTATCACTTGCTTGAGTGGTTTGCATCAACTTTGACTCGACAATTAGGTCAATGACTTGTTCGAATACAACGGTTACATTCCTGGAACAAGTCTCCGGCGGAATGTCTAGATTGAACTGCAAAAAACAGAGACAGCAATCAACGGTGAACTGCGCATCAAAACCAGCAGGGACAGCAGTCCCAGAAGAGAATAATCATACTTCAAAGCGACCGACTACAGTTTGCAACAGGAGGAGCGCGGAAAAACCTTGACTGCTTTGAACCCCACAGCAGCCATGGGAACAGGTGAATTTGTGTGTGTGTGTGTGTGGATAAACGGCGTGACAACCACATGTACGTATCCAAAGACAAGAACCTCACCCTAAGAACGAGAGAGAAGCAATGAGCGTGGAGAACTCAGAACACGATTTAGGGATGGGGCATGTCATACCTATATACCATCGAGTGTACTTTACGAACCCGACGAGGATGAGGCGTGGGTTCCCAAAGTATAAGGGGCGCCTTTTCATGGGGACCGTGATGAACGCCAGTAAAGCCAACGTGGCGGAATGGTAAGATGGTTCAACATTGCCAATGATCTTGTGAGGCTCAACCAATTTGGTCATACTAGGAACAGACTCACCTAACACACACACACACACAATCTTTTCGTTAAAAATTGAGGATGTCCGTCTAACCTTTAACATCATTTTCTAGCTCAACATTGCAACCGATGATCCCGTCATAACCAAAAACATTTGTTCCCAGACGTGTCCTAGTTGTTTATGTTTCCTCACCCATGCCGGCTGAATTTTTCACACCGTAAATATATTTAAATCCAATTGATAAAAGCTCCATGAGGGTAAAGTATTGCGATAAACGGCTTTTCTCCAGGTTGTGGCTAAATCAAACAATCTAATTCAAGACGGAGTGCCTGACTGAATATGCTGCACAAGGGGCGCCTCATGCCTCACTTGGGAGGATAGTCAAGATATGCAACGCACGCTAGGCAGCTCTTTCTCACTGGCCGTCTCGCAGTATTGATCCTTCATAGTGCTTCGAACTATGTAGCAACGGATACTTTATGTCTACAAGTCCAAACGCTAAATCACTTTGGCGACTATTGGAGTGTTTTTCGATCAGAACTAACACTTGATCAATTAATGACTTCCACCGGTTTTAGGTGACAGTTTTCATTCTTTCATCCACCTAATATCTCTTCCGCGATGGACACTGTCCAATCCGAGTGTCAGCAGACACACCAATGATGCATTCCGTTGCAGTTAATACCTCGTTTTGCTACAGTTAACATGTTCCTTGTTTATTATCCGCTTTTCGGCGGGGCGGCGTAGCTGGATCCAGCCTAGCACCTCACAGCTACAGCTTCGGGCAGTGATTGCGATTCAACAGCACATTGTGACCGGTAGATGAGCGATGGCCCGCCACCTATTTATAACACCCGTGTCCCAGCTGATCATAGCCGGGTGGTTCAGTTCAGCACCATCTGATGGCCTCCCATGCGACCGAACTCGGTTCGAAGACATTTTCTGTTGATCAAACCATATATTTAAGGATATGTACAGGAATAAGGACCAATGGTTCGATGTCAAACTGATTACGTCGGTCCCAAAAGGCTGTTGGAAACGAAAAGTAACGAGGTCGACATGAATCCAAAAGTCATACCAGTTTCTTTTGGAAAGAATGTTGGATAACTTGGCTTAATTCCGACCGCTGCTGCAATCAATGATATCCCAAATCGTACTGTGCTGGTGACAGATTAAGTACCCAGGATATGACTTGGAAAATAATTCTTCCTTGTGGAACAAATGGCTTCGGCCAGGTGTTAGGCAGTTGCACTTGATCTAGGACCCCCGAAACACCAATCGAAGAAACTAGATCGTGTCCACCTATTATGTGAAATCATCGGGTAATTGGCGTGTACGATACATTTGTAC
>SJOL01001316.1:6549-64433 GCA_004794785.1 Opisthorchis felineus | reverse complement strand
AGTACCTGACTGAATATGCTGCACAAGGGGCGCCTCATGCCTCACTTGGGAGGATAGTCAAGATATGCAACGCACGCTAGGCAGCTCTTTCTCACTGGCCGTCTCGCAGTATTGATCCTTCATAGTGCTTCGAACTATGTAGCAACGGATACTTTATGTCTACAAGTCCAAACGCTAAATCACTTTGGCGACTATTGGAGTGTTTTTCGATCAGAACTAACACTTGATCAATTAATGACTTCCACCGGTTTTAGGTGACAGTTTTCATTCTTTCATCCACCTAATATCTCTTCCGCGATGGACACTGTCCAATCCGAGTGTCAGCAGACACACCAATGATGCATTCCGTTGCAGTTAATACCTCGTTTTGCTACAGTTAACATGTTCCTTGTTTATTATCCGCTTTTCGGCGGGGCGGCGTAGCTGGATCCAGCCTAGCACCTCACAGCTACAGCGTCGGGCAGTGATTGCGATTCAACAGCACATTGTGACCGGTAGACGAGCGATGGCCCGCCACCTATTTATAACACCCGTGTCCCAGCTGATCATAGCCGGGTGGTTCAGTTCAGCACCATCTGATGGCCTCCCATGCGACCGAATTCGGTTCGAAGACATTTTCTGTTGATCAAACCATATATTTAAGGATATGTACAGGAATAAGGACCAATGGTTCGATGTCAAACTGATTACGTCGGTCCCAAAAGGCTGTTGGAAACGAAAAGTAACGAGGTCGACATGAATCCAAAAGTCATACCAGTTTCTTTTGGAAAGAATGTTGGATAACTTGGCTTAACTCCGACCGCTGCTGCAATCAATGATATCCCAAATCGTACTGTGCTGGTGACAGATTAAGTACCCAGGATATGACTTGGAAAATAATTCTTCCTTGTGGAACAAATGGCTTCGGCCAGGTGTTAGGCAGTTGCACTTGATCTAGGACCCCCGAAACACCAATCGAAGAAACTAGATCGTGTCCACCTATTATGTGAAATCATCGGGTAATTGGCGTGTACGATACATTTGTACCTGCAAACTACGATAGCAGTCTAGGCGACCTCTTGAATATGTCCAACTTCGTTCGCTTCAATATAAAATATATCTCTGAACTCGAAAAGTTAGTTAAAATCCCTTGGTTTGCTATTCCTCTAGAACCATACGTCGAAAAGTCAAAAGAAAAGAAAGTGGGAAGAAACAGTAATACTTTCTGATAGTTCCTGACTATTAGAAGTGAAACCTAATCAGATGTTGGTCGGAGAGACTATTGAAGTTCTGTTCTGTTTTCTATCACGATCGAATCTGATTTTACCGTAGTCAATCTGACTCAATGTTCCATAGGGTAGTGCGACTCCTCCTTTACATATGAATCTTATCATCACTTAAGCTTGGGATGCATAGACCAAGACGAGCAATAGCCGAAAACAACCATTGTTCGTTGCCTTTGTTCTAGTCCGTTGCCTTCAGGCAATTGGGACACTTTCAGTTGTTTTGTTCGAATAATACACCAGCCCAATAACTACGATATGCTTTGAGATTGATATCTTTGGATAGGTAGACGGTTTGTCATAGAACAGACAAGTTTATTCTCAAACGAAGTCGTAAAACCTCAGGCCAAAGACTACTACAAGTTGGCTTGTGCGAATCTGCGGTAACCCTTTGGATTCACGGATCAGCGAAAACTCGTTTTCATCAAGCACGATATTTCCGGTTGAGGGTAGGAAACGGAGCTTCGTGAGTTTGAATCGTACAGCGCAAAAAGATGGCCGCAAAGTCCAAATTAGCATAGGATATTAGACGGGTGAAGTATTCGTTCAAATTTGATTAAGGAGGGTGGTCCGAGGATCATAAGTAAATTAATCTGATTAAGTATATACATAAAGACCCTGGAGGGAGTAATCAAGAGATGATGCCACAGTGGTCAGTCTCGGTGAACCAACTACATCGAAAGATTTTATTTCATGTATGCGCATTGGGATCCGGCGGACATATCACTAGTATCGGAATAGTATGACATGCTTGTGGTGTGTGACTAGAAGCTGCCGTGATCTTGCACCGGGTGGTGTATTGGTCGACAGTTTTGGTTCATCCGCCAATGAATCTTTAGTGACGTGGGGATTAAGGTGATTCGTACCACTTCAAATTCCTACTTTTAGTGTCGGCTGGCAAGCAGGTTCATGAAAGCGGTAATTCCAAAGAGTCAACTGGGCACGAACTGTTTGACGTCGCAGAAAAAGACCAGTTGGTGTGGACGGTTGGGAGCATTGTGTACGACTATCAGTGTTGCTTTATGTCGATCCTGACTGACAATAAGGGTTACGTGATCAATGGAAGCTGGCAAAATATGTAAAAAAAACAGAAGTAATAAAGAAAATGCGAGAACCATGACCGACAACATACCGAATATAAAAGCGGTAAAGTACACGGAGATCCAGAGCTGGGACAAAGGCAGAGGGTAGTGAGCTTCGAGCGATCATCATCTGCCCGAGGAACATCTTTCGACAGCGATCGACGATGATGCTCTGAAGTCTGGGAATCTGACTGTACAGAGGGAACCGCATCAGCAAAGCTGATACTCGCAAGCCCCAATTCGAACTTGGTCACTTTGTGCAAATCAGGAAGAGAATCACGGCGCCACGATGGGAACACCCATATTACGTGAGAGACCAAGCCTGAAACAAGGTGAAGGTGAACTGAAGGCGATTTCGATTTGGCTCAGTAGGCTTACATAGAGAAGCAGAAAAACCGTCCATACTAATTCGTATGTTTTGAGATGAAAATGCGTGGCATGAGTGAAAAACGCGCTTGGAAACGGCCTCGAGTCACCGACTTACCACCTAATGGACGGATGTATAACCGGCTGACCCATCAAAGATGCTTACTCTCTATCATAATTACGCACCTGGACCTCAAAGCTGATTCGTCACACCTTTGCGTAGTTGGTTGACAGCCGATATCCGTCAGTGCTAATGGTGACTCTCTTAAGTGACTTTCATAATGAGCAGGAGGTCTACATCATCCGGATTGTTCAAAAGTAGAAGGGACAAATCAGCTGCGGGACCTAAATGCGCAAGTACGAGGAAGAGATAAGCTGTCAAAGTAAACGTCCAGAAAGCGGGAAAGCTGTGGTGAGTTCAACAGCGGGGGCATTTTTCGCTCAGGTTACGTGTACTTGGATTTGTCATTTATAAATCCACCATATCCTATTCTACTTCCTAACAATTTCCATCAGCGAGCATTGTGTATCAGGATGGACTGGCCCATTGTGGAAATTACACATAGGGATCATCAACAGCGCTGAGAGGCAGAGGTCCGGTGGATTTGAAGAGAATAGGTGGGGTGGAGAGCAAGCATCCTCAGCAGCTAAGTCGATAGGGCACCTATTCAGAGAGCAGAAGTTCGATGGAGCGATCCCATCCCTGGGTGTTTACTGACCCACGCTACATGTGCTCGAACTTCTCGCTCCTAGTTAGTGAGTATGAAGGCAGGGGGCAGCAAGCTATCCACTCTTCGTACCTTCAAATAACCAAAATCTACAAGAAGGCCTCTAATGCTTCAAACTATTTTGCAGTTGTCATCCTCAAAAGCAATTAAGCAAAAGATATTCGTTGTCTATCCACACATGGGCGAATGTACCGGCAGTGATATTTTTTTATACTTCTGTTGGTCTAAATTTAAAGATTAGCCAGAGGCACGGCAGCTGAGCACACCTTGTCACAAGTTCGTAAGCCATTGCTTCTGTTCCGCCTCACATCAAGAAATGAGATCAACCCAGTTATTCGGCGCCGAAATAGAGGTTTCAATAATCAAGTTATGGTTACGACAATTATCTGGAGTGAATCCACATTACTTGAGTGAAGTACAACGGGAAATACAAGTGTTCAACTTTGCTGTTGTTATCGTTGTTGACAATAAATTCACGCGACCATCCATGAGCAGGTAAGAAAAGTTGCTAATGCGATGCACACCTGCTTTATGAATCAATATTTTCCAAGACTTGGTGGGGTGATAACCACCCCACAACTGACCATTAGGGTGCTAGAACCCTCTACTGCTTGAATGAGCGTTAACACCCCCAGGGGGAGATGCTACTGATCTAAAGCCTGATAAATACGTTGGAATGTTACCTTGTTGGTTCACGTCAAGCCTCAAGCTCCAACAGGTAAGGTGAAGCAAGTGGATGCGTATCGACCGATTCAGCAGAACACGACCAGCCACGTAAGTTGACAAGCAAGCAACATCAGTTGAGTTGATTATTTAGGAAATTTCTATATTGTTCGCCTTTCCCTCTTGCACCCTGGAGTCAACACCGGATTAAGAGCGTTTAGATTGCTGCACGCGCGCCCCCGCACACACCAACTGTGGCACCCCCTATACTGAGCGGAGGTCCGGCGGCGTAGTTTGATGCCAGCTCAATGTATTTAATATGACACCACAACTTCTCTTGTGCATCGAAATTACGCCAGTAGGCAGTGCTTACTGACCAGTTAGCTTGAAACCACGGCTAGTGCGTCAGTTACTGCTGACAAAATCATGCTCGAGCGACAACACGAACCAACGGGCTTCTCCGACAACCTCAGATTCGCTGAAAGAACAGCTTAAACCGATAAGAAAGCAAACACGACTGGCATTTGCTCACTCATGCAGCTGATCACCGTGAGTGGAAGACCATAATCTTTCGCTTGGAGTTAATCGCATAAAAGCAACAACTAAATCGGAATCCGCCAAAGTAACAAGCACTCACCATGTAAACCAGCGATTAGAAGATCATTGACCTGCTTCCGACGAAGGATAAAAGCTGGATCGCTCAATTGGGGCGAGTTAGGGAAAGGGGAATGGCTACTAAAAACAAACTGGATTGGCGGGGGGGGGGGAGAAATATGAACATGGGACATGAGTATGCCAAAGTGTGAACTAGGAAGACTGAAAGAGTACAGAGAAAAGACAAGGTCAGGGGGATATACAATAATAGATCAACAAGCTTTGACACAATGAAAGCGTCCGAATGACAATCACCACGTTTCGGCGAAAGCAGTGTATTTCTAGACGTAGCACACAACAAAATTGCCAAGGTTAGCGGAAAATTTGACCGCCAAGGTTCGTTGTTCCGCTTCTAGCTTGAAGGTAAAATTAGGCTAAATAGACACTAAAATCCAAAATTACCAAAATGAATGTAACCAGTAGGTAGGTTTTCTGTTAGATATAGAAAATACCACTGTAAAGACCTGAACACATATAGCTCATGTGGTTTGTTACCGAAATTTAAAAACAAAAGTAAACTTCTCCCTTTGGTACAAAAATTTTTCGTCTGCCTTGTACAAATCCCATTCATCGCCACGTGATCCATCGGTATACTACTCAATTTAGCCTATAACGTCCGGAGAAAGTCGTACTGAACTTTCAGATAACTATTATTACAGAACAGATATAAATACGGCGATCGGAATGTACCACAACGCTGGAGTGAACCAGGACGATTAGGATTTCTGCAGCCAAAGACCACAACATACAGACAGTAGGGACAGAACGCAAACATGGTTCACAATAGATGTGCACGAGCACATACAGATTATCCAAAAAAAGTTGAGTAGGGGTGTTGTCACAGAATACCACTAAATCTTATCTCATGGCGAAGGGTAAAGGCATTCAAAAGGGCTACATTAAAAAAAAACTCCTAAACACCTATCCATTACTCGTGAGATAAACGACAATAGCAACCATATTTCCGAAGTGTTTTATCCGAAAGGTGCATCACACATCGGCGTCTGCTAGCAATTCACGGAGTTCTGTATGTATGTGCACAAAGTGCAGATACTTCTTTGTACTCTAATACCTTGTCATTCCTATAGAAGACGCTGTGATAAAAATCCAGAATAGGTCTATTATTTCGACGCTGCTAAAAATAGAAAATACATCGACAAGAACAAGAAAAATATTAACAAATACGGTTGGCTGTGGTGATGTTCCGACTTTAGCGGAACACAGATCCAAGACATCAATCAGCTTGTAGCTCAAAAGACCTGAGGTAAGACATTACGCAACCATATACAAACTTTATATGGCTACAACTTTATACACATCATGTTGTAAACAAATTTTTATTCATGGTGCACTGGCATCCAAAATTCTACTTCACATTTATCTGATTTGTCTGACATGTAAGTGACAGATCTACACGTGGTAGTAGTGCTCATTGGTTGTGAGGGTAACATGAAGGCGGTCAATTCTTTGGCAGTTTGAAATGGGGCAAAAACGATATGGATCAGAGTGAACATAGTGCTAATAATCGTTCAGCTGTAACATCCTTCGGGGCCAGGCTACCCGAAGGAACCATGACGGATGAGATACTGCCAGGTTCCTCAAACCTAGATAGGAGCAGTCGGGATGCCAAGTTTGGGTTCGAACCACGGACCTTCTGGTCAGTAAGTAAGCGGTTGAACCGCCGAGCTATCTCGAGCCCTAGAGTGAACAGCTTTGCTCGGTTTTGCTCCTTCTATCGTCAAATCGTGTGTTACTTGACCTTGGAATACCAGACCCCAGCGATTACGCTTCGAAACAAGCGGTACCCGAAATACTCATTCACTTCACACAAAACCTAATAGGTTATTTCTTTCGTATTGTTCACGTCTAATCTAAAAATGACTTCCAGCTCCACCTCCATTCTACTTTCTGCAGAAGGTTCTCTCTTACATGGATAGTTTGAATGCATCAAACGCACTGTGAATCCATTTACGACCATTCCTTTTCACATCACCTTATATACAAAGATGATTCACAAGTACATGAGTTCACAACCCACTTGTGGCCATTTGAATGGTAGTATATTTAAGATGGTGTGAGTAATTCGTCAGAACTCTTGCTTGGACCATGTGGAAACATTTTCCTTCCAAGTTGAAGTTCCCGTTGTGTCACTTGTCTAAGTTGAGAAATTTATTTCCAGCCAAGCGCTATTAGTAGATCAAAGCAGAGGCTGATGGGTTTCCGATTTTTTTCAGATCAGAATTTCACCTGCATGGTCCGGCGCCGTTCCAATATCTCCTTGTTCGTTATTTCTCAAAGTACCACTGAGTTGTTTGTGGATACACGCGAGTTTTCTAGCCCGATGGCTGAAAAGTCATCTAACGTCAGCCCATACATGTAAGATATGCTGTGGGAACACCTGGACTGAAAATGACTGTAATGAAGACAGTAGCCAAGTTCTAGACGCGTGGGCTTGATAAGTTGATCGATGCTTCAGGGCTGAACCGATAACCGCATTGTCCAGCGTCCAGCGAAGGAGAGGTCTGTCTGATTTTGGCTACTTTGCAGCTTGGGTGACCGGTTCAGTTAAAAACTCCAAGCAGGTATGGCTAAGCCTAGTCAGCGTGTGAAGTTCGGCCTTGCGCTATACTTCATACCTCGTTGTTAGGCTTTAACCAGGGAACCTAGTTTAGCAACACTCGTAGAATTCATGTACGAAAAGTCAGTGGTGTGAAAAGAAATAGGCAGAAGTCCAAAAATTCAAGAAAAGGATGACTTCAACTTTCTACTGTTAAGCACTAGTACCATTTGGCCCACTGTCTACGATCTGGCTGACCATTTCATCATCCAAAAAAAACAAAGAAAAGTACTGTTTAAACGAAGGGTGACATACACTCTCAGTCACACTTGCCGAAATGGAATCAGCGGGGCAGCTGGGTAACGGTCATCTACTTAGCACAACCAGACCAAGATTGAAGCAGATACAGTGGCTCAACTCATCAACTGACGGTGCATAGATATCCAGTTGATTCGACTTTAGTTTGGTCAATCATTATGAAGACTGGAGCAAGCCAGTTTTCACCGCACCTCGAAGACATAAGTCTTTGGTAAAAAAACGCTAGCCCATGCCAGAAGTTTGATAATTGCAACGAACGAGCTAGACACAGCAGTCTCGCCCGGGGTGCACTGTTTTCCATGCGACATTCCAAGGCAAAACTATGGGACTACTCAGATTTTTCGCTACGGCTCCAATCCTAGGGGATAAATTAAGGCAGTTTTCGTCATCATGACCCTCCCCCGTAGAAAACGAACCAAGAATCCACAGAAATAATATTTGTAAGGACCGGATAAAGCAGCAAAAGCGGAAAATATGTGGAATAGCTTCTCCTCTGCTAAACTGAACGGATGAGTCATATGTATGAAACACTCAGTCCACTTAACCGAATTGAATAACGAAGTGAGAAGCGGTGCAGACGTCTCAGCTTTATCTCATCAACCACGGTGCCTCTACAAAAGTAGTATCATTCATGCTGTTTCGGACGAGAAATCGAAGAAGTCATTATGCTAATCTCAATTTCACCCTTACACACTTGTACACTTCCAGCATAGACTTTTATGTTCCACTGAGTAATATATTTTGCGTTGGGTTGTTTTCCAGATTACAGTCTCTTGCTAGAGAGCAAGCACAAAGTAACATTTTCGCTTTGCGGGGGACACGTGTTGAGTAGTGACATTTGGAAGTAACACTAGGTCGTTGACTAATTCAGCCTGAATAGGATTTCAAAAATTCAAAAATAATTTGCGCATTATTAGGAAAGTAAATGGGATGTAACCAAGCTATATGTAATACATGCTCGCCTATTTGCGACCTACTAGACATACCACTGTGAATGGTCCAATTGTAAACACAGTTTGCGCCCAGTCGAATGGTAATCAAAGCACTCGATTTGATAGATGAAAAATAGTTACAGCAGTAAGACCATCCCTGTTCCACACTGATGATATATGAGTATCCACTACTTCTGGAGTTTTGGTAAAAGGAAGCTTATATATTGTAGGCAACATCGAATGAAAGCGTTCCAAAAATAGCACTGTTTGTGTGGTTTTCGTCTAGACACACTGTCGTGTTACGGCAACCCGAATGGACCCACGCACAACCGCATGGTCGTTCCACCGAAAGTACAGGGTGAGTCAACCAAACAAAGTCAGGTGACGATATGGTGATCTTGGGTGTTGGTCGAAAAGTAACAAATAAGCCTTTGCATAAGTTCATTGCAGTATCTACAATAAACGGTGCAGCAAATGACATGAGCTCGCATTGGCAACGCTTTTGTTTAATACCAAAAAAGAGGTAATATTATTAAATAAAATAATAACCATACAGCTGTATGAAATTTTCGGTGCCTAAATGTCATGCCACCTCTAGAAGGAAGCATAAGTGGCAGCCTGCCCAATTTCAGACAAGAGCAGTCGAGATGCCGGGGTTGGGTTCGAACCATGGACCTTCCGGTCAGTACGTTTGCACCTCAAACACTGACCTAGTTGGTGAGGCGGTGCTGCACCCGACTTTTGTATTTTCCTTTCAGATGAAGCGTTAAAAGCCAGACAACTGGCAACCAGTGATCCTTTCGACCGGGGAGTTTTGGGCAATCGCTTCGTACCCATGTACGAATCACTGATTAAGTGAAAAAGGTTATTTAGATACGGCAGGTGAAAGGTGAATAGTTACCAGGGCTATTCAAAGGGAACTTAAGGGTTTGATACTCATGATGAAAGTTCGTAACTTATGCATCCAAGAGTCGAAGTGCATACGGGGGACAGAAGCCTACAACTATACACAGGCACTTAATTCCAGCGTAGAGAAGTCTGCTAGCTGGTGTCAGTGTTTATTGGATATATTTCATGCCCACATCCAAAAACTTTACCACAAGCCCTTATTTTATGACCGTCAAGATTCAAAGGCGTATGAATCAAGTGTGTTTGTACTGAATTTGGTGAGCTAAAGATGGAGATGTTATCATGTAGAAATAAACTGAACAGCAAGCTTACAGTGGGATATGGTTTGAACCTACTACGCAGAACAAGCATGCGTGTGCACTTACCACGGTCAAATCACGATCTGGTAAAACACGAGTTGCAATGTGCCTGGGCCAAAACTCGGGAATTGCCCACATTGAATTGAACGAGCAAGAGGCAGAAGGAACCCGATGTGCCCGGTCAAATGGTGGCCCCAAGGAGGGTGAATTGGACGAGGTTGGAATGAACATGACGCAAGCAAAGCGCCAAAAGCTGCTGACGAAGAGTATGGACAAAAGGGTCCAGGAGATGAGCGAACAGATACTGCGTACTCTCATACGCCTGCACAGGGCGTTAAGAACAAATGACACGTAGTGGCGCCGACAGTAAAGAAACAAACTCATCTGACAGACGAAGTACCCGTGCAGAGGCTGGTGAAGTGTGCTTCAATGGTACAGTAAGAAAAGTAGGAACGCCACGGTTAGGATGGACTATCACATGTTAGGCTGAAAATGAAGACAGAGCTACAGGATAAATATGGTCTAAAAATCATCTGTTCAAGATAAGGTATACGTGAATCGAATACGGACCACAACATTATTATTAGATAAATTCTAGGCGTTGTCATAAGATGTGGGACCAACACATAAAACCAAGTGAGGGCGAAGACCTCCGAATTCAACAGGAACAACGCATCAGTGATGGCATACGGCAGAAGAATGCCAATTCTGATACTAACGTAGTGTACCCGACCATCGGTTGGTGCACAAATCTGAACGCTAAGGTTGTATTCACTGTCGGTAAATGTAACACACAGCGATGCGTGGTAGGCCAAAGCTAGCATCATATCACTTCTGTTGAAAAAGTTCCACTAGAGTGACGTTGGAGATTGAACTAGAGCGCTGCGATTGATGTTCAGCTGAAAAACCACGAGAAAACTACCAGTATAATACCAACCAAAGGGAAGTATTCCTTTATCGTTCAAACTGGACCACCCCTTCCAGGATTGTTGGAAGCCGTTGGTTTGGCTGGTGCATTCGATTGCACTCAAATTTAGTTACTCTACACATATGTGCATTGTCATTGGCAACAACACCACCGGAGAACAGTGGTTTCACTGCCCTCCAGTCGTAGCAATTTATTTGAATGAAGCCTTATAATGGAAATATGGGACAGAGAGGACCTATGGTTAGCCTACCAAAGATATCCGAGACCTCCTCCTGGACCTCTACCACTAAGTCAGACACTCCGGATAGAAACTGATAGCATGAAAACCACTGACACCGGTTAGCCGTCATACCGTTAGTCTCCAGCCAAGTGCAGTTACAGTCGCATGGACCCCATCTTTCAAGGCGGACAACATCCAAACTTTTCGTAACATCCTTCACTCCCTTCTGTCATGTCAAATCCTGCCCACCTGTAGGTACTTGCCAACTGGAATTAGGCACAGAAAACAACGGTTGTCTCGGCAGGCGGTAATTCGACATGCATTCCTTTAGTGAAGTATCTTCTGCTTCACTAACGACCCATCTCCTGATCACCTCATTTGAAATTAACTGGTTTCAACCGATTCCAGCTACAGTTGTGGGACATCAATGATCAAAGACCTGAAGACGTCTCGGACCTCCGCCCAAAATAGCCAAGTTCAGCATCTGTCCAATACTACACCCCGGAATGCAGTCGGATTCACGCGTCTTTTGAGACCCAGCTGTCATTTTGATGCCTCAAGTGGCGCAAATTGGCAAACGCAATTCTGGCCTTCGAGATTGGTGCGTTCACTCCGTCTGTCATATTACTGTCAGAGCTAACGCAATTTCCAAGCTAGTTTTCGACAAGTTCCAGTGTCACCCTTTGAATTCTTAGAGGCACATTCAGAGACTGTACGTCCCCCAGCATAACTTTGCGCTTTGCGGGTGAGAAGCATGCACTGAGGAACTGGATGGTCTTGGTCAGTTTTTCTAGTAATGGTTGCGCTTCCTGTTCTTTCTTCAAAACGATCTGCATATTGCAGATCGTCAGAGTACTCGCTCGGAAAGATCTGGACACCGGGGTTTAGGATACTTTCTAGTGTTCGCCTTGCTACTTCACCAATCATCAAATCAAACAAAAATGGAGGGGGTGCCACAGTAACGTTGGACACCAGCGCTTATTGAAAAACCTTCGCAGAGCCTCCCCGACCCTCTCACGCGCACGAAATTCATGAGCCTCTGGGGCATAGGAGTATGTCGGGGCCAGCAGCTCGGTGATGCTTGAGGGGCCGTCGGGGTGCTTCAAGTTCATTGTCTAGAGTTGGGTTGCAGGTCGGAAAGCCGGCTGACAAACTGCAGGAGTCCAGTTGAATTGCTGTTGAAAGTGCCCAACCCAAAGACTCCAGGGTTCGCAAATGCTTTCTTTCACTTGATGTCCGACATTTCACCGGTTTGCATTGCACTCCCGGCTAGGAGGAATGCATGTTACGGCCTCGAGAAACTTCATTGTTGCTCCGGATCCAATGTTGGGATCTAGTTGGTTGCGCAGTTCCACAAACGGAGTGTCCTGCACCTTGAGGGGTTGCGGATAGTGCCTTCCAGTAATAGTCGAAGTCAGAGGGTCTGTTGTCCGAAAGGAACTTCAACAGGCTTGCTGCACATCAGGATCCGAGGGCTACTCAATGGCTAGACGGGGTGTGCGGATCTTGCGTGTCCCTAAGAAAGACAAAGGACAAACTCGTGATTCGAATCCACATAGGTGTTCCAGTGCGAGCGAAAATCATTGACTGACCCACACCAACTATAGCGAACGGCAATGTTTATCTGCGCTGGAGGTTAGCTCATATGCGGCGGGCACCATGTGACCGGAGCGCTTCGGAAATTAACGATGCACAAAGTCTGCGGTCACCACTTAACGGCAGCAGGTTCCCCATTGTCCGTGCGTCTCGATTCTAGTCCAAGACGACTACCCAAACAAGCCTCAGGAGCGTTAAGTCCACTTAGTTGCGCATTCATTGCCCCGGCATCTATGGGGGCTAATCAGATAAAATGAATGGGCAGCGACTGTGGTAGCATTTATGAGATACTCCCACAGATGTCAACAAACAAACCGCACAGAGGAGACTATCAACGGGCAACCATTCAAGTAGAAACCCTTCAGATCGGTGGCTTAAAATAATGTCAGATCCAGCACAGCATGCCGCCGAGGCTTCTGGATCACCGGACGTCCGCAACCGGAAGCGACAGGAAACCGATGGGGAGATCAGTTGAACAGCCGTTCTTGGGACTTGAGTCGTCGCTTAAGAGACAGCACATATAAATAAAAAGCGAGTCCATGCAACAGAAGTTTGTTTTCTAGCTTCTTTCAGAGTGCGAAAGTTAAAGGCTGGAACATGAACTGGGCGACGGAGTTTGACGAATGATTTCGAGGTGTCTGTGGGCATGGCGGCCGAGTGAACTGCAGCTAGCGGCAATGGGTAGCCAGCGGATCTGTCGCCCCTTAACAATGGACCTACGGGGATATCGCTAGCAACAGGTTGAGGGAAGAAGAGAAAATATGTGAAAGATAAAGGAGAGAGGCGTCAGTAGTAGTTTGTTTTCGCTTACTGCCCTGCTGTATGCAGCAAGTAAGGCAACTCGGCTGGTGGCACCACGCGACGACCTGTGTCGCACGAGACCACTTGTGTGGAATTCACGGTGGTACACGGGTGGGATATTGGAGGGACACCCACCAGGAGGACAATTACAATCGTCACTCAAGAGCTGTCTCAAAAGCCGAACCGCGAGGCCGCGTTGGCTGGCTTAACACCGTCAGAGGAGCCTGCATTTCTAAGGAGCAATTCGCTACACAAGTTTCAGCTGCCAATTTGGAAGGCCAAGAGCCTGTGTTAGTTATCCCCCTACCCACTGACCAACCAGGAATGGAAGGCTCTGTCACACGTGCAGTGTCCAGTATAGCTCAATGGGTTATGGAGGTGCACAAACCGTCACACCGTAGTAAGGTCAAGTCTTTTCGATTTCGATGCAAAGTGGTATCGTCGCGACTGGGCCACAAGAGTCAATGAGCATACAGAGTGGGCCTAAGGGCTCCAAGGCATCATCCACATCTAGTTGTGCAACAGTGGGATAAGAAGTGAGCGCGAAACACGAGATGCAAACGATCCATCGGCCCTTTCGTAAGCGGTCACATTTTAAACCCCCATCTACCTTGAACTCATTCCATAAGAATTGGTTATACAAAAGTTTTCACTAGATTCAATGCCTACAATAAGGAACATCATGAGAAAAGAGACATCCGGTCGCTCATTGTGGAGATCCTGCGCTAAGCCTTCGGAGACAAACCCTTAGAGAGCGGTGTCTCTTCGGGGGATGGGTGCAATTGTATCCAACACTGAACGTCCTTGATCAGGACAGCTACAACTCCCACCCTGACACAGCGTCCGCGGAAGACGTGCTAACTTTTCCATTTCACCTCTTTACACCATTGGTGCTTGGAGGCGTCAGCACATACCTAGGTGCACAAAGGTGTGTCCGACAGAATTCAGGAGTACACAAGCTGATGGTTTCGAGGAAACTACAAGAACCACAAAAACCCTAAGAACCACGACAGATGGATTCCAACGAGGAAAAATGCAACCATGTCGAAACCTCCACTATGACATGATAAGGCGGCAAACGCGACGATTGAAGGAAGATAAAAGCACCACTCTGAATAAAAACATGCTTGCTAAGCAGGAATGTATTGGCAACCGAGATGTGCATTAATGTTGAGGGTGATTGTAGCTGCAATAGTAACCATAACAAACCGGAAGTATACACGCCGAAGTTAAATGGAATGTCAAGGCCAAACTAACATGAGTAACCGCAGGTCAGTGAAAATAAAACCAAGTGAAAAGATCACTTAATAAACAAATCGGTGACAAAAAATCGAAACAAAAACTGACAAAAAACTAGGGTGAAAAGAATGCTGAGGTAACCGGAAGTTGACGAAATGCGACAAAAATTGATGGGTGACATATTCAAGGAGTTAAAATAAGGAGTGCTAGTTAGTAAAGCCTCCATCGTCGGCATCGTCGTCAACATCGTCGTAGGTACCGGACTCGTAAAGCATTTGTCGCATTTTTAAACTCTGAAAAAGCAAGGCGAACAAGAGAAAACGTGGTATAGATGCGCGGAAGAGTAGCACCTGAGGGAGGCGCCACAAAACGCATGTACATTACGATTTAACTGAAAACGACCGTGAAAGTCAGTCAGTGATCAGCTACTAACGGAATAAAGACAACGCTGAAAAACGTGTAAGGTGAGATAAGACAAGGCTAGGGATCATTTAGCGTAAAACTGAAAAGTTTCTGCACTGGCCGGACAGGCTACTTAGTCCTCGAAGCGCCCCAAATCCAACTGGCGAGCTGGAGCACCCTTTCCTCACACAGATCCCATCCGACCCCAATGTACGACGAGGGTAGCCAAGCTTGGACAATAGCAGTCAAAAAGAAGAGTGAGTTCCGGCCACGGTTGGTAGCTCTCACTCTAATCAAGACGCTATCACGAGCTTGAAAGACAGCTTGTCTTTTTGAGGGCCGCAGCTAAATAGATGGAGGATCGGGTAGATGCTCAACTTGAAAAGTAACTTGTATGGTAACCTCTGTGATGACCTTGACCGCGTACTTCATTTCTTCGAGGTATATTACACTCTAACAACTGATGGGGATCAATTGATCATCGGAGCTGTATCAGTAAGGGTCTAGGACAGACACGGATGCTCTCGGTGGAATTCGGATAATTTTTGTTACTGAACACTCAACAACAGCGTGCCCAAGATGTTCACAAAGACACTGGGGGAAAACATGACAAACATCAAGGGCCATTGGAAAACGCACCCGTCCTAACCAAAATTAAGTGAAGCAGTCTTACTCGTAGCGAAAAAAAAACTGTGTACTGGAGTTTATGTACGTCATTGGCTGCCATTCTACTCTGTACGTGGAGGGAGCTCTGAGTGTATGCGGATACTTTCTTATGGTTCCCAGTCCGGCAGATGACAATGCAGTTATAATCACCCTATGTTATCTGCATCAGGTTAATCGCCAATCATTGGGCGGACTTATCCGATCAGGCTGCACTTTGTAAATAAAATACGGCCAGTTGAACGTTTCGTTGTCATAACAAGATGTATCTAAACCAAAGTGCGTTGCGCATTGCCTCTGCTCCAAATACACGAACGCCGGTGCTAGTTCGCTGGTCTCACTCAAGCCGCACAACACTTCGGAGTCAGTGGTGATCAAAGGCTAGTTTCAATCAGTCTTTTTCAGATATAAATCAGGCTTCACATCCATGTAGAAACATGACTCATAGGAAAGCCCCCCACAAGCGACATTAAGGGAACTGATGTCAAACCGACGGAGAATCATGCGTTCTACGCATGTTCGCATTACGCAATTTGCAATTTCGTCTTGTAAACACGTGGTGCCAAAGCAATTTTCCTGCGTATACGATTATACCCCGGGCCTGTAAGGTGCTACCAGACTGAGCGAGTGTAGTTGCGGGAAGAAGGTAACTGGAAATCGTAACGTTCCGTTTTTTGTGGCGAAAAATTTATACCAATCAAAGCTGCATGCAACGGCGATTCCCACATCAGCTAAAGAACCTTTCGGTTACTCTGACAACTAGGTTAAAAAGGCTCCTCTCAATTTCGGAAAAAAAACGACGAACCGTGTGGTCTTTGAATTCCTAAAGTTTTACCTCAAAAAATCAGTGCAGTAAGGACAGAATTAGGAACTAGTGCTACAGGGTCCCCATACCCTGGGTTAGGTTAGCGCCGTTCGGGGGCACTTCTTCCAAATTTAGGACTACCTCTGGCAGACCTCCCAAGTCATCGTTCATTACGAAAAAAAAAACAAGAAATCAGTAAAATCGAACGGGGTTGCCGTAACTTATCGGGAACGTGCCTTTTAACTCAGAAGGGAGCACTGATGAGGAATACTAACACCACCCCTAAGTGAGTGTCAAGGTTAGTGCATCCACACATATGATACTGGTTCACTTTAAAATAAGCGACAACGAGCATCCGTGGAAATAAACTTGTTGTTTTCTGAGTTGTTTGGACGAGGATACTCGCTTATCTGTTTTTTTAATTCGAGAAGTAGGCTGTTTGCGATGGGGATGTGCGACTGGGATCAAATAATGAGAAAAACTAGATCAGTTTCGATCACCGGAAAGTGGGAGTGTGCGACATACAGCCAAGTACTGGAGGCAATTTCATGTTCTGTTAGTTCGGGAACTGGGTACCTACGCATTGAAGGCGATAGCTTTGATGGACCAGCGCCGCTGACTCTGCAATTGGGCCATTTATGCCAGTGTCATTGACCACTGGTGAGTTAAGTCCCGCGGTCCCCATCCAGGGAGGCTACTTTCTCACTCCTAATGCAGCTGCGCATAGCAGGTACATTTTGAGCAGCACCAAACTCTTTGGTTTTGAAAGTATCCCGACCGTATTGAATAATTCGCTAGCGGTCATGGTCAACTGTTGGGTGATCGGAGTGTGCGCTTTTTAGGGCCGACCTTCCCCGGGAGAAGGCAGAATCGCTGCTTCCATAAATATGGACATGCTGGTCGCCTGGAAGGAACGCCTTACTGCCTTCACGCTCCTATCGCAAAGGACAGTGCGAATTCACCCCCAGACTCCCTTATAAAACAATTTCTCGCAATACTTGGACTCGCTGTCCTTTGTCGCCTGTTGCCCCCGTTGGCCTTCCTGGCATGGTTGAATCTTTAAGAACTGAGTTCCAGCCAGTATAACCATCAGGGGCATTGCAGCGCAGAAGCCTAACCACTACGACAGTTGACAGCTTTCCGTCTGCACAGTTGAATTTGTACACGACCACTGCAAAAGCTGACTCATGCTTTCGGCTGTTTTCAAACAGATGTCCCGACAAGAAACTTGAAGTATTCTAGTATAAAGCTAAAGGTGACTCGAGGTGAAGTTACGATGTTGTGAGGACGGCGTATATGGTGCTACCAGATAGACTCCTCCCTCTACCTTGGGTCATCCTGGGATTTCCATCGGTTCTCGTCTTGCTACCCCAGGAATTTTATCGAGACATCACTAAAAATGTCAGAACCTCCTAACAAGAGAAAGTGATATAGACCAAAAATGGTACAAAACTAACTGGTTTTAAGTAAAGTATGATCGGACATGTATGAAAACAGAGTACTCACTTTTCGGATCTCAGACAAATGCTGCAATATGGAATTCTGTCGATCACGATGCAAGTTAACTGGATCGGGTACCCTATCCTAAAAGCAGTAGGGAAGCAATACAAGAGGACGTGTCAGTTGCAACATCGTCTTCCATAACGATCATCGTCATCATCATGATATTGCGCGAAATCAGGAAACGTGCTTTAGAACGATTGCTGAAGTCAAGAAAAATCAATGATTATGTGAGTCCAGTATTCCGAAAAAAGATAGGGAAACACCACTCTTTCGGGAGAGGATAATCCCCCCCACGGCTGGATGGACGGCAAACACGTAACAACGCTTGCGAAGGATCGTAGAACTCTATTCTCGTTATGGTCTATCTGACTGAATCCAGTTACCAGTATATACAATCCGTTAACGTGATTCGACGTTGGTGCACCACAATCTGTTTAACAGTGGGGCACTGCTTGACAGTGACACACGTACACTCATCTGCATACCAATTTAATTTTGACGAACGGCACACCTGGAAACCAGCTGAATCTCTCGTTTATGATATTCTTCAATTTAATGTGCTGCACCTGGTCGCCCCATGTTTCAGTTGGTACGATATTCGAGAGATTGCAATACACCGTTTAGATGGAATACACTACTCATAAGATCGAGGAGCTTCAGCAGCCTTGTGAGTAGTGTATTAGGTTTATACAATGACATACGTGCTGTTTATATTTGACTTAAGTTCATGACCTGACTCACTCAATCTAGTTCGTGTGACCAAAACGGAAGACATTTGGATTGGATTCATCCCTGATCCGGGTTCATCGGTAATATACACGCTCGTGCGTTCTAACCACTTGACTTCTAGTCTTTTGACATCAACCAATCACTACATGACCACAAGCATGGACTATCCATCAAATTATCAAGTCAAGAAGAGGGAATTGCTTTGGGCCGTAAGCATATGAATTAAGCAGGCAAAATCGAAACTGACAAGCGCTTTCGGTTTGCCTTTGACTGTGAAAAGCACAGGAATTTCAATTCAGAGTTGGAATATTGGGGACAACATTGTCAGGGAATAAGAACCCATATTTCAAGTGAAGTTAGGGACTGATGGTTATGGAGAGTACAGGATCCGAGGGAGTTTACAAGAGGATCGACTGGTCCATATGTTTCCTAGAGTAAGATGTCAGATGCAGTGCATATTCATAAGACTCAGTGGATTAAAACGTTCTGAATCCTATCTACTCCGACCAGTTGAACTCAACTACACGAAAGACACGCTTCCTCCTCAATCAACGGCCATCATCATCATCATCATGGACAGCATGACATCAGTGTTCAACACTGATGCTGAGAATACAAAGAGCATATTGCGTTCACAAACTTCCGGGACATTCCTTGGTGGGCAAGCGTGTCAGGGAGTACAGACCGGTCAACCGAGTCGGATGCGTCTTGGAAATCCAGGAATGGCGCTTTTCTACCACCTGTTGGAGTGTGAAGATTTGGTCAACGCAACCCCTACCAGGCCGGAACCCGCTTGCTGCTCTGGAGTCAATGTTTTACGAGCCACCATAAGGCGACGAAGCACAAGTGACGCCAGCAGTCTCGTCACAAACGGGGTTAAGCTGATCCCCAAGTGGTTACCACACTCACTACGAGCCCCTTTTTTGAAAATGGACACTATCACCGACTCTCTCCAGTTGCCCGGAACAGACTCCTTTTCTCAAATGCAGGCAAACGGATCAGACAAGCGCTGACTGAGGACTTCACCCCCATCTTTGAACAACGCGGGTGGGAGGTCATTCGGACCAGAGGCTCGGTGGTGCTTGAGAGAACATATGCCCTTGATAGTTTCGCTCACAGGAGGTTTCCGGGGACAGGTCGCGCGGATCAACTGAAATACTCTTCGGGCATTACCGGCTTTCTGGGCCTCTCCCATTTCCTTGGCTTTATGTGTCCACCACAGTTCACGGTAGGTTTGCGCGCCCACTTTCACTTAACGTCTGATAATTCGTCGAGTTAAGTTATGCTCGGGACCGGCTGGGCTATTTCCAAGAGATTCAGACAGTGCCACTATTCGGTTTGATATCCAGTGCTTGAGTGAGCCTGGCAGCGCCGTGCCACATGCAGAACACCATGCACTGTGCAAAGAGGTGGC
Source organism: Opisthorchis felineus (assembly GCA_004794785.1). Lineage (NCBI taxonomy): Eukaryota > Metazoa > Platyhelminthes > Trematoda > Opisthorchiida > Opisthorchiidae > Opisthorchis > Opisthorchis felineus. The sequence continues at coordinate 44,363 of SJOL01001316.1, read as the reverse complement.
GATCTGGTCCCAGAATGAATTCACATCTGGTGGTGGAGCATTTGGAAGAGACTCTAGAAGACGATTCTTGTAAATTCGTCTAACTTCCACATCTGTCAGTCTTTCAGTTGCCAGCCGATTTTTCCGCACCTTACGCGGCCCTGGAAAACGAAGGGAGGAGCGAATTCGGACGAGCGCACGGTCAAAATCCACAAACGTGTCCCAAAACGACCGGCCCTCAGTTACTGATCCACCCCATCGGTAACTGATGGCGATGTGACCGATCTGAGTTCGTGGCCGGCACGCAGTTGGGGGACACCATGTGGCCAGACGAATTCGGCTATTTCGGAAGTTAGTCATGCATCAAAAAAACTGCCTGCGGTCAGCACACAGCTGAAGCAACCGTTCACCATTGTCCGTACGTACAGAGTCCAGTTCATGTAGACCACCTAATTGAGTCTCAGATGCGCTAAGCCTGCCCACTTGTGCATTCATATCTCCGGCAACCACCACGATATCTGGGCTTTTAGCTCACCGCAAAAGAGCATTCAGGGCGTCATAAAACCTGTCTTTGATGGTGTCAGAGCTACAGTCGGTTGGAGCGAAAGCAGGCATGACAGCAGACATCGATCAACTTTCCCCTTGTGAAACTTCTTCACAGACGTTGCCAGACGAACCTGACGACTATCAACGGGTATCCAGTCAAACAACGATCCTTCCCCCCGGTGACTTAGGACTATACCCCCCCCCCGCCTACATACTGCCGCAGCAGCTTTTGGATCGCCAGAGGTGCGCAGCCGGCAGCGAGTGGAAAGTGATGGGGCGGTTAGCTCAACCACTGTGCTTGTATCTTGAATTCTTGTTTCTGAGACACAGCACAAATCAATGCCACGCGAGTCCAGTGTTAAAGGAAGAGCAGCTTGTTGTCCTGCTCGCTTCAGAGTGCAATCAACGGCCCATAAAAGGGTTGCTTTAAAGAAGTGCTGTAGTCCGATAAGGGTTTCTGTACTTTCTGGAAAATAGTCTTCCCGAGTTGTTCCTTCATTTATACCATGGAGGGATTCCGGCTATTGTGCGACACCATATTTGGAATCCACTGCAAGGAAGAACTCCAAAACTTATGAAATACTAGGTACATCGTGGCAGGAAGTCGGAATTTTTAAACCATTCCAGGAATCCACGAGAATATCTGTTTCGTGCACTGTGCAAATGTTTACAGAAAAGTGCTATTTGCAAACAATAACAGCAACTGCAAACTGGCAAGCTCAGGGAAAAACTTCTATAACAAATTTTTGAAATAAATTTACTTGCTCGAAACACAATCCACGTGACGTCTGCATCATGCACCCTCTGAAGTTGGCTCCATCAGTAAACGGTTTTCTTCCTTTAACCACCAGATCAGCTAGAATGGTAGCCACATTTGCGCGAAAGGACCGGGTCATAGACGTCATGCGACCCAAGGGACACACGAGGACTGACATACTGCCAGACTGTACAAGCCTAGACAAGAGCGCTCGGGAATCCGGGGTCGAGTTCCAACCACGGACATGCCAGTTAGAAGATCCATGCCCGAACTACTTCGACCGAAGAGTGTACACTTTCAGAACAGTTGCTTTCATCATATGTTATCGAGAGTTTCGGAAATTTCAGTTAGTTTCAAAACAGATTGCCTGGTGACCGAATGAGGACAACTTGCTGACAGATACATCTTTAGAGGGTGCAGGGTGAAGCCAGCACATGAACTGTATTCTGAAGAAATAAATTTACTCGAAAATATCAGACTTTCGGCACACGCGACCAGGCGAAGAACATAAGACACTATTTAAAAAAAATTCAAAGCTTCCCCCACTACTCGATGAATTCCATGGGGTGTTGAGTTAATTACAAGTTCCGGTGTACGTCCATGGGATTGATCCCGTATATCACTTCAACGAGAAGCCAGTATCCGTCCTTAGTATGCATAGAAGGAATAAGGCATCCCCAATGAAGCATGACGGGACCCGTCGGACTTTAACAGTATTCCATTACGGTGTTGACAGAAAAACGTAAATATTATCCGAAATATCGTGAATTGTCATATTCTACAGCACACACAGTTGAAAACATGCGGATATCTCTTTCATCCCTTGTACAGTGGTGTTCATCCGATCTCATGCGCTTCGACTCCGCACTTTTCGAGATTGAGTCTGCTTTTCGTGATTCGCCCAATCACACCTTACATTGATGACTCAACTCTAGTAAGGCTTCGTCCCCATTGTACCACTACTGGAAAGGGACAGATACTCGGCAGTGCTTGTGAACACAGTCAATGGTCTACGCACGTACGCACAATCTAAATTGATCATCTTGACACAGTTGGGCTCGGTTTCTCATCTGGCATGCGGGACTATAATCAAATGGTAAAGAGGTCCAGGATTCAAAAAGCTTGACAAAAGTCTGGCGTAAAAAATGAGAAAACCAAAAGCAGCTCGGAGAAAAAAAGCGGACACGCACTTTCAAGAATTGACGCGAAATGTTCTTATAAGGTGGAGGATAACTTATGCGAGCAATAAAAAGGTATGATCAGCTAGCCACTAACCGTAAGACATGATTGCTGACTCGTCGGTTTCGCGGTATCTTCTCGGATTACCGGAACAGTGATGGTAGCATAGTTGGGATTGAGAACGTCATGTGTACGTACCAAATCGAGAGGGTACTGAGTTACCGCGACACCGTCAGTGTAGCGAGCGAGAGGAGGTGTGGAAGGGGGAGAATCCCTCTGGTGCACAGCCGGTATCTTAGTTGAAGAGGAAACTGTCGGAAAGGATGGAAAGGGAAACACCGTGATTTTCTTCATATAAATACAGGCCATTACCAGTAAACTGTCGATTAGATTAGTAAACCCGACCGAAGACAGAAAGGGAAAGAAATAATCAAGGAAATCCAGATGAGTGAGTTAATTGGAGAAATGATATGTGACGTAATAGAACCATCGTAGCTGTATAATGATTGAACGGCATTTCACTATTCAGTGAAAAATTCATGGGACAAAGCATTGCGCGGACACAGCGACCGGCGTAATGAACATGACTCCTGACCAGCTCCCCTCCAATTTTACACAGAATCAACTATTCACCCACCGTCCCCTCTCGGCCACGTCAAGCAGATGTCTCTCAGACAGATCTTCGGAATTCACGCACTAAAAAAAGTCATAAAAAACGAAGATGGTTTGCCAGATTGGCTAACAATAACCCAGAGGTAATCCTTTAACCGTATACTATTCCAACTCGCGGGAACCGAAGGCCATGAACACTGAACGACGGATATAAGGTTTCCAAGGCGTTTGCTACCAATCAACCCTCGTTGGCTTCAGAGCATTAAATATATCTGCCCAAACATTGTTGACGTCAGAAGAGAGAACTAATTCATTACCTCCTACGATTAGTAGGGCTGTCGAGAGGGTAAACACAAAGAAACCATCCACTCAGACAGAGTCATGTTGTTCAGTAAAAATTACGGGTGTGCCGTAGTCCTAAAATGGACGCTTTCAGCATGGGCGCTATGGCACAGAGAGGAGTACTTCGGCGGTGCAACGAACGACTAGGTGGTAAACTGGACACGAACTACACTCTGACGAGCTTCGCTTTTGTCAGCCTTCAGTTTCGTCGCAATGAAAAAGGCGTGGGTATGAGCTGCGTTCAGGTAAATGGAATGACAGTCTAGGTCGACTAAATACGCAACGGTGTTTCTAATGGCTTGCAGAATAGAATTATTGTCACTGGAAAATGTTTGGGGCATCATCATGAAGTGTTGCGGTAAGTTTACACGAGCGAGGGTGCCCTTTTAGCTTCTGTACGACCCGGTACAGTCTGAAAAGCAACCGAGAAATTGCAGAGCATGTGTGGACACCGTCAAGACAGCTGCACTTATAAGGTAGTTTCTTCGAGTGGTTCACCAGAAATGAACCATGTTACCAGCATTGTGTTGGTGATGAATAATGCGGTGAGTAAGAGAAAACTCAACAGATCACGTAAGACGAACTGAGTGACATCACTAAGTGATTGAACGAGTGGTGACTAAACACCAATACCCGTATACAATACACTGCGAGGTACTTTACGATGCACGCGGCTACGGAAAAGCACAGAGTTGATCGATAAGTGTCAGAAGCAGACTAAGTTTGAATAGATATGAGCTCAAGCACACAGACATGTGATTGGAAGTAATCTGGAGTAGAGTTCTGTAAATAGGCGACGGATCGCTCTACATCCGTCCGTGCACAATCTGTCGCTGAAAACCACTTTCCACTGCACGTTAACCGAAGCCGTAGCTATCTTCATAGTATGCCATGCCGACGTGACCGCCAACCTACCATAACAAGACACACTTCGGATTCTTCGAGGGATTTGTCCTCCCTCGGTCGTCGCAATCTTTGACCCAGCCCACTATAATCCGCAGGCATCAAATGCAAGAAATCAACCTGGAAATCCACCTTACATTGATAATTTTAACTTGGTTTTGTCTGTCTCAACACAATAAATAAGTGAAACGCGTAAGTATAACAACAGCAGAAAGACTTATCGATTGACTTTCACGATACAAGCGATCAGAGTTATGCAGAATATTCGAGAACAGCACATACACACAAACCGACCAACACGACTCAACTTGTTTTCGATATTCGGTTTATGCTGACAGTAACCTCGAGAAGTTGAGTGTGCGGTATCATTTGCGTTTCACAGTTCGGCCAGTGTGAATTCTATGGAGATCCGAGAATCAAAGCAGCGCTTTATTTACACTTGCGTGCAAGCAAGGAGTGTTTGTCTTGGCCACCAGACATTGGTTGATGGTTCATGTTCAGTAGCTCGCAAAGCGTCGTCTCGATACCGGAAGCATTCTGCTGTAAGGTCTCAGCTGATACTTCAAACTATTTTATCTTGCTTAGCTGAAAGATCAACCGAGATTGTACTCAGTAGTTATTGCTGGGATCCGGTTTTGTTGAATGCTTCTACGTCTGCATGTAAATTAACTTAACGTTGTTGTTTTACCGTTAGCTATAAGCTCATCTGTGGATGCTTGTAGGCACCTAGCAGGCCCCATATAGCGTTCTTAAGATGGTATTTTTTTATATGAACGTCTGCGATAATACCCCTGGGTATCCGTTGTCTCGCGGTCCAAATCCAAGCATTGACGAAACGGTTGTCTTGGGATTCACTCACAAAAGATGGTGACTGAAGTATTTACTGCATAACAAAATACCGGTTTCTAATTACCTCGTTACGAATTCGTTGACGCCATACGCTACCAGCGAACCTTCCGATACATCGGCGACCGAAAACCTGAACAGGCCTTACATCATATGTCTGCATAGTTCATTGCTCACAACCATACAGCCTGGTAGACGCAACCCTTGAGACCCAATGATATGGTTTTTTGAAGCCACAAGTGAAGCTGATTAGCAAACGTGATTATCGTCTTTGAGATTCGTGCACAGACTCCATTAGACATATTTCCGTCAGAGCTAATACAACTACCGAGGTATGTGAAATTCTCCAAAACCTCCAGTGTTTCTACCTGAATTATTAGGAGCACGTTCGGAGACTGCACGTTCTGAAGTGGGACGTAGCATTTTGTAGGTACAAGTCCCATGCCGAAAGCTGGTATGATGGCTGTCAGTTTATTCAACAGCGCTTGCGCTTTGCCTTAAGAAGATCGGGACGGTCATGTCTTTATACCTCAGATCGACAAGGACATAGTGAGCAACGAATTGGACACCAGGGTTTTGAAATTCTCCAAGCATTAACACTGTTAGTTCATCGATAGCAAAAAATGAACGAAAGCGGAGAGAGTGGACATTCATGCCGGACACCAATTTTCGTACAGGAGCAGTTAGAGAACCAAAGGGGGCGAGATGGCTCAGTGGTTAGAGCGTGAATTTACTGACCGGAAGGTCCGTGGTTCTAACCCAATCTCCACCTCTCGACCTCCCCTGGCAGTATCCAAGCTTTCATGATTTCTTCGGATGGCATGACAGCTAGGCACCGAAAGGGTGTTACAGCCGAACGATTTTTTTAGAGCGCTCAACGCGTACTATTACACGCCGGGAAGTATGCAGATATAGAGACTTGGTTATGCTCACGAACTTACGGAGTCTTTTAGTTTGTGGTTCGGAGCATTGATTCAAGCGGGAGTCTAAACTTTGAAGCCAAGGAACACGAATATTGTTGGTCATATGCACACATCTGACACTGCTCTAACAGCTGACGTAGTGTAGATATGGGTCGATGGAGTGACTACCCATCAAGCTGGAGATAGATCAATGGTCGTTCAGCTTTCGGTTTACCCTTTCGGTGCCTAGCTGCAATGCTGCCCGTAGAAAGCACGTGGGCTGAGATACTGCCAGATCAGATGTCCTACTGCTTGTGCCGGTGACCAAGTGACTAAGCCTCACTAGATCAGCGCCAACTCCGAATCATTTTATCTGTTCACTACATTTGTTGTACCATCAGTCATTATTACCTTAGTGGTCAGACATTCCTCATTAGTCCGCAGGAGAACTCTGAGCGCTGTTCGATCCGCAAGATACATTCGATAGCTTTGTATGGCATCCGTCGCAGTTGCCAACTTCTTCCGGCTCACCACTTATTTTAGCGCAAGGTTATGGCTCTTGGATACGTAAATCAAACTGTCCATTTAACATAGTACGTCCCGAAATCGTTGCACTGTATTTTGTGCACAAAGTTCGCCTCTTACAAGAGTGACTGGAGTTCCTGTAGATGTAGACGGTTCTTCTGTTTCCCATGCCTTAGAAACACCAGTCATCAATCTAAACCAGTGATTCCTACATGGAGTGCGAGAAAGAGTGGGAACACGTAAACTTCAGTGACCTACAGAAAGATCAGCTGGATTTAAATTTGAACATCTTTAAAAACGACAATAAGTGATAAGTTCTGAAAACACTATCAGTCGGTTTGCCTTGAATCTGTCATGTCGGTTTTTCCTCATAAACCCCAATAACTTACCTCTCTGTGTATCACGTCGTCCTGGGTTATCTGATTCCCATCCGTAACACAGCAGACGCAGCATCAGGTATTTAGATTAGTGCGCATAGTGAACCGCCGAAAATTCGCTATCAGCTTAAGGTCACTAGACAACAATTAACAAATCACCGGTAATCGCATCAGTGAGATACTGTTAGCTGTCCAATTATTTCTCGATAAACTGTCATTAATACACAATGGAAGGTTAGAGGACAGTTTGACCTGAACAGGAGAGAAGCTGCACGTTCGCAAAATAAGCAGCTTGAAGGTCATCAGCAGAGCCGGCAAAAAAGGTAATACAACTACAGCTTGAACAACAAAAAAACCTAGCATTTGAGCTGTCTTGATCTAGGACTGGCGTAGCGACATTTGGGCACAAACGAACCGGATTTGGACATGGCATAACTTCGTAAATCACTGGTGTTTTAAGACAGTGAAGACTGTGCTACGTGAATCGTAACATATAGCGTATAAGGTGGCTAAATCAAGGTAGCTCCCCAGCGTATGGTTGAAAATGGCTGATCTCAGTCTCGGTGAGAAAGCCGAATCAACGCTTGTAAGTGCTGTGATTGGTAATCGATTTGCGAATATGAACAAATAGTTCCAGCACAGATTACCTCGGATATCTCAACGAAAAATGGATTTCTGTTGTGTGGGTTTGCGGGATATGTATGGTTCATGTTCACATCACTCTCGTCCTCCTGTCCTGGCGTAATTGTTCTGGTGAGTCCACATTCAAGGGTTAAGGGACACGAGTTTCGCTCTTATTAAAGCTCAAAATAAATTAAAAGTGAGTGTCAAGTGGTTATCAATAGACAGTCCATAAGGTCTCACTGTACTAGCGACATCTCTTACCAAGTACAATATGTGCATTGACGTTTCCATGTCTGCTTGGTTACGCCTTATCTTCACGAGTAGCACTATATGCCAATAGCTTCACCCAAGAAAGTCAACAGCTGTGAAAGCATGGTGCATGCTAGACAACTAAAGCTTTACCTATTTTAATGTGTGAAATTTGTTTCGATGTTTCACGTAGACTTATAGAGATCTCAAAATAAGCCAAGATGCGGGAACTTTTATGGCACATTGTAGGAATAGAACAGAATTAGTGAGCCATACAACAATGATGAATGGGTCAAAAGTAGCCACGATTGTTTGCTCACAGTTTCACCGTTGGGATGCGAACGCTGTTAGGTTTCTAATGAGAAGTGCAAGCAATTCCGGTTTTTGAGTTCAGGCCATCGTTAATTGTTTTTTACTTCTTTTTTTGCCCCAGTTTGACAAAAAGAAAAGAGATCAAGATGCTCCGGAAATGCTACCATTTGAAGCATTACTTTCTTACGGTAAGCTGTTAAGCAGCTATTTATATCACCTTTATCAAGTTAACAAAAAAAATCCCAGGTGTACACCCGGCGAACACTGCTCCTTGCCGAAGGCGCTTGACTTCGACTTCAAGGGATTCATCATTTGATTAATGTGTACCCCATTCATAAGCAACACTGTTTCATTAAGCTACGTTAATTTACACTTATTCCAAACGAGAATGATGGATTAACTAAAGTGTACTCGAACATGGCATGGGAATTCATGAGATAATAATGCAACGTACAAAACAGTAACGTTTAGTGGGGACAAACGAGTCATTTTATCTGTCTCTGAATAACGTTTTCCCAAAACGCATTGCTTTCTTTAGGTACGAGGGTGTCGTTATTGATAACCACAATATTCTTGCCATCAGCTCAGCAATGATCGGCGGCAGATCTTTCCGTGTGGTCATGTTGTACGGTGGACCGGCAACCGGACTCGTTTGCCACACCAAAACAAGTGGGTTAACCTCGGCGCAGGATAACTAATGCCACGCACGGCTCGCGCTGAGCCACAGGCTGAGGGTCTTTTACACAGTGTAAATCCGGATGAACCAGGTCTGATGGTAATCGGGAACAGACTGTTTTAAAAAATCATCGGCATTCTCGAGTGATAGGCCATAATTTTCAAGCTAAGCAGGATACGCTAAACAGACGTAGAACATGTAACGATATGTGGCGTCCGGATTGAGCAATTATGTTCGTCCTTAAAACCTGGTCACCCTAGTGTCCACTGGTCCGTCTGTATGACGGTCACTATAAAGGTCACGTGATTATCTCTGAGACCTGATAACGAGATGGCTCAGTGGTTAGAGCGTGAATTTACTGACCAGAAGGCCGTTCTTCGAATCCGGCCACTGCATCTCGACTTCCCCTGTCTAGGCTTGGGCAACCTGGCAGTATCCCAGCCCTCGTGCTTCCTTTGGGTGGCATGGCAGCTAGGCGCCGAAAGGGTGTTACAGCTGAACGATTATTATCAGTATTAATCGGGTTATTGATATAGAAAGCTCAAGGAAAACGGACGAACTCGTATGTCCATAGGTACCAAGCAGGTGACACAGGTCTCCTTTGACGCATCCTGCCCACATGTTTTGAATCAGTCTCTTGTGGCCCACTTCTGGGGCACAGCAGTCGTGTCACTAAAAAAACCACGACCGCTAAGATATCATCCGATTGCCCAAGCCTAGACGGAATCACTCCAAAAGCACGGATGGGTTGGAACCACAGTCCGTTTGGTTAGTAGTTCACATCCAGACCCCGAACTTTTGGAATGGCTGGCTATTTCGTTATGAACCTGACGCGACCTCAGAGAATGTTTGTTGCTGATGCCTTGGGTTGTTGCTTGAAGCGAAAAAATTAGGGCAACAGTTTTTTGTAAGGAAACAGAAATAAACACGATAGTCGGTGGAAAAACAAGAGTGAATAAAAATAAATAATCGTTCAGTTGTAGCGCGGTTTTGGCGCCTAGTTGCTATGCTATCTGAAGGAGGCACGAGGGATCAGGTATAACCAGGTTTGCCAACCCTAAACAGGAGCAGTCGAGATGCAGAGGTCGGATTCGAACCACGGACCTTCCGATCAGTAAGTTCGCACCTTAACCAAAAAGCAACCTAGAACTCGCGAGAGTTATTAGCCATCTCATTGAACTGCCAAGCTTGGTGTTTGTAAACCAACATGCCGAAAAATGGATATCACACTGTCATGTCATATCAAGGACGTGAAGTAACCACATACTACGGGTGACTATTACACTAGCGGAGATTTATAAATCTTTCCACAGAGAAATCATGCACATTCTGATCACGAATGAGAAACCGACTCACCAGGCACAGGAATTCGGGTTGGATTGCGGTTGGGTTGAATAGCTGAGATAACGGTTCTGAAGTAAAAATGATAGTAATGGACAGCGCAATACGCTTAAGTGTTTGAAAACAAAGCAAGTAGGATAGCGATATTGAAGAGACATAAATCACAGTTTAGTGGTATGTATATACTGCAAGAAGGTTGGAGTTACGGAGTAGCTATTTGCACCAACTAGCCTGCCCACAGTGTTCATTCTCCGTCATCGTACTTAACGTATGACAGCAATAGCCGAGGTCTACACGACTCGGTGCCTAAAATAAACTCGTCTTGACAATCGTGCGAAGGAGACTGTATCGTTTTCCGCATATAGCTCGCCTTTGTTTGATCTGAGGCCTTGTTAGCTCCACCCAAAATTTGTGATAGCAATATTGTGATAGTCACTGGGAATATCCCCTCGCCATGTTTTACCAGCGGATGGACAAGGCCTGTAGACTACGTGAAGTGTCCGGATAGAATTAAGAATGATCTAGAAGAATAAGTATACCATAGAACAGTCCCTCAGCCGAGCAAAGGAGTTTCGTTGTACGTATTTATCCCGTCGCCACTCCAACCGAGGTAATAGCCACTCGCCAGAACCAGAGAAAAGGCGCTTTTCGGTTCTTTCCATAACTGACTAAAACCCAAATACAATTCATGCATACATGTTTGCCGACGGCCGCGGTGATAAGCATTGCTGATGAAGTGGTCCGCAACACAATAGGCTGTTTCTGAGCTTGGCTTCCATATTCCAATAAGCGCTAAACAGTTAGGGAGATATCCATGACATAACGACGTAAAATAACAGTGTATTTTTGGAATTATCGATAGGTCTTGATAAAACACCGCGTTTTTAAACTTTATTTGGGCGTTTCTAGACGGCACAAGTTTACTAACCTGCAACGAGCTAGCTGAGAGAATCTAACGGTCATCACACGGATTAAACTCGCTACACTAGTGTGCAGCAAGTCATCACTATACAAGACTAGTGAACCTGGGGAAACAAAAAATTTCGTCGCATAATTACGAAAGCTATTTGGAACACCCGCATACAAATAAAGACAGCTCGTCATTGTCATTCCGACCAAAAGGAAAACACTCGTACAGACAATTTTCTTACCCCCCCCCCAGGAAAATGTCTGCTTAAAGGGACTAGTGTCGTAGAAACATCCAGTAGGACTGACGTCATCGTATGGTAAGTGGTTTCGACAACCAGCCAGACGTCTGTTCGAAAAGACGAGAGGAACGCAAAATAAGTTTTCCAAGAGGCAAGTTCAAATGAAGGAAAAGCGAAAACTAACATAGATCGGTTCCGGAAAAAATGAACTACCACTAGTAACAATGTTTACTACCGAACATTGTTCTTCATTCGTAGGCTGTCGTCTTTAGCCTACTTCAAGTCTGATAGTACTCATTAGGAACCATACTTTGTTATCTTAAACTTGTGGCGGCGTTCGGGTTACACATGCAGCTGAAAACACCATAAGGGAGGGATCCATCTTAAACTCGTTCGGATTCCCCGCCTACATTAATTAACATATACATAGGTTATAAACACTAGTCACATACTGTGTTTTTCTGGCGTTGGATGAAGTTCCGGTGTAATGACCCCCGTTCGATGTTCTGTTGGAGGTCCCTCCAATAGATTTTAAGGGCGACTGAGTTTGAACGGTGGAAGTTCCAAGATGTTTTTTGGGTGTCCGAGGGCAATCAGAAGCCACTGGCGCTCGATCAACGCATTGTGACGGGAAACTTTCTGGTGGAGGACAATTATTTCCCGCTGTTTAGAAGAGTGAGAAATAGGGGAAGGTGAAGCATTTCTTTCAGGGATGTGGGTTTAACCTTGGCCTACTCCTAGAAATAGCGCAAAACGAGCTGTTGATGACCATCAAAAAATTATACTTACATCGATCACAACGAGTCGACATATAAAAGGAAGTGAAGATATAGGTTGGTGAGGAAGAAACAAACACAATCTTGCCAGAAATAGATGAGTATAAGTGAACCTACAAACACAATTAATAGGTAATCGACGGTAAAGAACTAGAAAAGAAGGACCAAGGAATACAGACGTTCCCCCTACAGGATACCACTGCTGCCAGGGTTCATCATCATCATTATCGCCAACACCAGCGGCAGTATAACTGAAAGTAATACACGAGCACAACATACTAACGCTTATCACCCGAAACAAACCAGGATAGAAAGCTTCGTTTCAGAAGAGCTTGGTAAATAATCGGTAGTTTTTAACTGGGCAACGTTTCGCTTTTGACACAAAAGCTTCATCAGGCCAAGTGAGCAAGTCGTCAAGTTGGTCAGGTTTTAAGGCGGACGGAGAACCAATCAGTAAGACGTCTTCATATTAGCGCACTAGATCAGTGTTGAGTGTCAATTAAAGGCTCTTGTGGGTTAGTGCGGTTGTCAAAATCTTGCGTTGATGGGTTAGGGGAGTTTCAAATTAGTTCCCATAGGGTTTGATTCCTTAATCTTCCACTTCAAGGTGCTTCAACTGATGATTCGCCGCGGGTGCCACTGGTAGATTTTCCTCGGTCTTCGTGGGCTTGTGAGTGTTACGACAATTTAGTTGGGGGGAGGGAAGGTGGGTGAGGATAGAAAGCTTTGAATAGAAGACGGCATGTGTCCTATGAAATAGATATCCTAGCAGGAGGACGGAGAATGGCGTCATCAGTGATCCCACGTTAATCAAGAAGCTCACCCGATAAAAGCTCAGCATACAACGACAAATAAACTTTGGTTGAGCAGTCTGGCTAGGAAATTACGGCATGCGCGCCACTGGGATCAGTTGTGTGGTATGTCTTCCAAGGCACAAGCAAGAAGGACCACGCGGGACCCAGTCAGGAAGGCGCGCAGATTTCACAGTACTCAGTTTCACTAGAACTGTCTTCATGTCATGGCCAGTCCCCCGTGAACTTCTAGTCAACAATGGTTTAGAGCACAAAAAGACGCCTTTGGTAGACGGTGGTCGGTGCGTAGTACAGGCCCAACGACCTCAAGCCTAAAGGTTTAATTTGTTGTTTTAGTGACTCAGATTCATAATCACATATCGTTCTACCCACCCCTTCATCGATTACATGCTGAAGTTACCAGATGACTGCCACATCGCGGAATCACCTATGACCAAAGTCTGAATCCATCCAAGGTTCCCGGACAGGAGGAGCCAGGTTTCACAACTATGGGGAAAGAATGCTCCTACAGTTTCCTTACGACCGCCAGCGAAATCCGTTCCAGGGGCCATAAATGACAGAAGTCCGGGAATGCTGCTCGCGCCTTGATTTCATCCATTGCAGTATGAAACTGATGCAGCTACTAAGATAGGTGAACCGAATAAAAACTTATGCACGGCTTTTCATCTTGGGGAGGCAAAGCGCACGCCAAAAAAGGGTCACTTCCGATGTTTTGTCTGGAGTAGTGTGTGGTCTGCATACTTCGAGTCCATCAAACTCTCCCCAGACGAGATTTCAATACTTTGAATCACCGTCCTTTGGAGTGTGCACTCCACGATAACGTCAAAGAAGAAACTTGACAAAAGGAAGGGGGGAGACAAACCCTGATGTACTCCACTAGCTGTTGGAAAACAATGAATAGCTCGATGCCCATCCAAGTGTGACCGGAAGTATGGGAATAAAAGGCACGAAGAATGTTACCAAAATCAGAAGATATACCGATCTGGCCCAGTAGATTTAGAGGAGCCTACCTATCCACAGAGTTGAAGGCTTCCTTAAAGTCAAGTAAAACTGCGAGTGTTGGTCGGTAGTGTGTGACGCTGCACGAGAAATTGATGTAATTTGAAGATGCGGCCGGTACATCCCGCACCAGGTGGAAATTTTGCTTGATGTTCGAGAAATTGCGCCTCAGGTGCCGAAGTTAAGTCGCAATATTATGGAAGGCAGTAGCCATGTTAGGACAGGCGAGAGGTTTAACCCCCTATGGTTAGAACATTCGGTTCGGGAACAACTTTTTGACTACAAGCACAACAACTATTTGTCCTCAAGTCTCACGAACATGTCCTTGGACCCGAATAAGCACAAACAACTTGGTCAAGCACAACACAAATATTCACCTCTATCTTTGAATAACGCTCGGGGAAGCTCATCTGACCAAACAGCTCGATGGTGATTCAAGGCAGAAAGGCATATTAGTATTCCAGAAGCTGATGGGGATCTAACTTCACATATCATGATTCAAAATGAGCTGGTCGAATCAAAACATGGGTACACGGGTGCGTGGTCATGTAAGCTGTTACCGGAAAAAAAATCTGTCTAGTGATCTAGACGCTGCTTTCTATTGTATTAAGTATCCCATATTATATAATGTTAACTCATTCACAGAATGTCTCTTAGCTACTGTTTTTGACCACCAAAAACACCTTCAACACATTCCTGACAATACCAGCCTCTTCTACTTCTTGGACTTTCTGGCTTCATGACACTGCTCAGCCCACAGAGTGGCTACGTTTGAACTTTCGTCTAATCGATGATCTGGCAGAATTATGCTAAGCCCAAATGGATGAAGCGTCTAACATCAGAGTCATAGAGGCTGTTCTACGATCCAGTGGTTCCAGTGCACGCGCGCGGAAACATAGACAGAGTTTCCTTGATTATCTCAACTTGTTACATCCAGTGTTCTCCGAGGGGGCCGGGTGTACACCATAGAATAGGAAGCATTGGTACGTTTCGGTAACTTGTGGCATACATAGCTATTCTGCCACCAAATGAGGAGCTCCTTTCTTGGGCTTACAAGGGAAATTTCGATGAGAATCTGCACGAAACGAGAGCTGAATCTGAGGTAATCTACGTATTCCGGAAGGATCGGTAGTCAAGGATTGAGCCATACCAGCTGCGGGGGAGACACAGAATAGCATAAAATCGTGCACTGCGACCAAACTCACAAATGCTGAGAAACAGATGGTGGTAAGTATAAGGCTGTAAAAGATGCTCACTAGGTTGTAAAAAACTGAAACAAGGAAAATTCATTCCGGTTGAAACAAAAAACCCTTCGGGCTCTGATTCCTTAGACGAGAAAAACTGATGACAACACTTAAGTAGAAGTATATTTTTTCAGTGGAAATGGAGGAACACTTCTGGGCGAAACAAGAACCTGAGGCTTGCCGCTGTCATTGTGGTGCCCTAATAGCTGGTTTACACCATTTCACCCGGTGACTTCATACCAATACCCTCTATATATCAACGTCTGGCTTATGGTGAAACTTACATAAGGAACCCACTAGCGTTAACGTGTGACGAATGGATGTGGCTCCGATTGCATTCTTTCTGTCCGTAACATATGTATTTTCATGCATATAGAGAATCTACCATTAGGTGATATCAAGGCAGTCATTCTCATGGTAACGTGTGACCGAAGCCTGAAGTAAGAAAACACGAAGGCTGAGATACTGCCAGGTTTCCCAAACCTGGACGGGTGAAGTCGAGAAACTGAGATTGGGTTCGAACCATGGACCTTCCGGTCAGCAAGTTCGCGTGTAATTTTACTAAACTAATCAGAGTTGGTTGGTGGCATCGTTTTTTCGCGCCGATCACTTACCAATTAATTTAGGATGTTGGAAAAAAGTCCGAGTACATTACGTTTGTCCCAAAAAACTGTCACCGATTTAACAGCAAATCACTATAGCCCCTTGCACGGATTTGAAACCACTCACCAGTGAAACAAGTTGTCACCACTCGTGGACAGCGACGAACATTTTAACACAGTTTAATTTTACTCTGGCTATCTGAAGCGGTTGAGTCAGTTCCGAAAAATTTCAAGGGAGGTCACGGAGTAACTAGGTGATTTTCATATGGCCTCCTCAATACTGCGCAGGTCTGTCTTTGCATACCTAAGTCCAACGTAAAATATATATTCCGGGGAATAAGGCGGTGTGACGAAACCTCAGAAAAAAGACCGAGATAAACAGCTAGCAGACCACTTTCTGAAGATTATGCCCAGGCAGACTAGGAAGTGACAAGTGCCCGGAAAGTAGGGAGGAGCCAACATCGGAGGTATGAAATAACAGCAAACAGCAACGTATCTTACAGCCACCAGAGAAGGCCAAAAAATGAAGGAGCCCAACGACTGGCCGAAACAGAGGGTCTTCGGTGAAGCTAGGAAAACAATTGGCCTATAGGAACCGGAGACGTGTCGGGAAATGTCCGTTCCACTTCTCCGTCCGAGGCATCAGTTCACTGAGAAAACACGTGCAACGAACATACGACTATGGATTCCGTGCAGTCAAGAATCTGGATGATGTATAAACCATCGCGTGTTAGGGCTAGTTTGTGTGTGTGAGCCAACGTTAATCCGATCGACGCGCTTTGCACAAAACTGTCGTACATTCCGGGGAAGGCTCCAAGGCTGGGATCAGACGTGAAAGATAAGATAATCACAAATGGATTCGAAATACGGACTCTCGGTGGAGAAGTAGCGCCCTAAGTCTTGAGCTGCTTCAGAGTTTGTGGCAACACATGTCGACAGTCGCAAAATAAGTGCACCCTCACGTAAGCTAGAATGAGAAGTTGACGTCGCCGACCTACTCCACTGAATCATCGCTCAATGATAACCATCAAGCGTCACCATCTTTTCCGGTACAAATAAGTCCGTATGTCTACATGATTCATTGCATCGCACCGCCTCGATTTACCCACGGTGAGCTCATTGAGCTCTTGTTGACTAAACTCGATGCCGTATGCAAAATGAAGGACAAAAAACTAAGTCCCAAGAAGGTTGTGGAGTGGCGGATGCTGAATAAAGGGAAGCAAGAAGAAATGCAGACCAAACTGCAAAATTTACCTTTTTGTGTGCGTTGAGGAGCTCTTTTGCTTGGTGGCAGTCGGTGTGATATATCACTCACGTTGTCTCCTGAGTTGGCAACTTTACGGCGCGTTTGGCCAACCACAGGACACCGGTCTCCAGAAGCGTTGGCAGTGCCAACGGAAGCCTTGGCTCTTAACGGGGTCGAATTCTGCGAGGTGATCGAAACTGGGTCTAGATAGAAAGGAACAGGCGAGCAGTAGGTTGGATACTCTAATGCATGTACACTAAATGGAACACAGTCTAAAGACGAGAGATGACACTGACCTGTGGTCAAAAAGGTTGACGGGCGAGGCAATGGAGCAAGAATTTATTCGCCTTCGAACTTTATCAGCAGTAAATTGAACATGCAGCACTTAAGAAGCAAATGGATCAAGTCGCATCAAATTAGAAAGTGCAACGCCGGGCAAAACAACAACGGTCAGGGTGCGATTTGAACGGGGTCACAACAAACAAACATCCTGGTTTAGCGAAACGCAAGCAATGCCGTCAAAAGTGAAGTTGGGAATGAAAATTGTAGAAAAAATGTAATTTATTTAGATTGGAAAGTTTCCTAATACCAGCAATGTCCCGCATTTGACAACGAAAATATCACAGTGATTTCTTTTTGAAAAAAAAAAACAGTACGGCGAACTTAAGCTATCCGCAGTTGAATTAATTTGGTAAAACGAAACGTACTGTTGTGCAACGGAATGTGGAAATGTTAAAATTAGACAGGGAGGACGCAGGTGAAGAGTTTTGGAAGGCTATTATGGAACGATGAATATAGGCAAACAGGATAGTTAAGGCTGAACCGAGAACTTTGATTAGAAGAACGAGAAAACCCGCCTCCGAGTACCTGAAAATCCAACAGACGTACAAGTGGTTTGCCAAATACACTCATGTGCATACCCATGTGGTTTACACGGGATAATCCCAGTCGCATCCTCCGTACTTTTCCAAAAATTGAACTTGGAGGATCCGCAGGTATTGAAAAGTATACACGCATACGACTGGCCTGAAAAGCTCATTCGAAAAAGTAATTTTATAAGTAGGGAATGTCCCACTAGTTATTATATCGGGGAAATCCACCTTAGGATGACGCAAATCCAAGTCTAATCAGGGGCAGGCACCAAGGAAGCGCAGTGATGAGGATTGAAATTTACGCATCCACTTAGCACAAACGACAAAAAAGCTCGGTCACTGTCCCAACGGTAAACTGTCGGATAAAAAGGACTAGAGTCCAAGTCAGATTTAAAACAGAGATTAGATGAAATAGGACGTATAGGGAGAAGCAGCAACACAGACGTGCAACCTTACACTCACCCGTTTGACAAGCAGCATCTTCTGTGTCCCCAACTGATGAGGTCACTACGGGAACTTGCTATTGAATGTGGACAGAATGGTTGGAGAGTGAGAAATGAGAGTGAATTCCAAGCCCGTCCACAAAGGATATATTTGAATAGCCAAAAAGCGACCAAAAATACAAAAACAGTGAATAGACTAACCATTTGTGCCGTATTTTCAAAGCGACACAGTCTGATTGCCTACAGAAAGCCTTGCGCTTCCCTCGTCCGATGTGGAATGCACATCGCCGCGTCAGTATGGACAGGCGTTAGATTATAACACAATTGCTGGTGGATCTAGTTGGTCATCATCCGTGCAGCATCACATAAAAATTACCCACTGGAAATCTGTATACAGTTGGTATAATGCAAAAGGTCCACGTGGAGCCGAGTGTGTTATGACAAGTTACTATGGACTGAGCTGTAAAACGATGGTGAAATCCATTCAATAGCGTTCGCTCGGCTAGGAAGAGGTTGAGCAAAGTAGTGCAACAGCACAAAGCGATGTTACGAGAAGGAAAGGATAAGTGGGGAACCTGTTGATCTAGTCTTGTCAGATATAGTACGCACGTAATACATGACTAGCGGGATATAAAATCCATGTGCAGCGATCGTTGCTGGGACCGTTCGGAAAGGATTGTTCTAGGACTTTGTAGAATGCATCGTAAGCCGGCACTTCTTAATGCGATAAAGTGTATATACGTGTTACATTGGTGCTGGTTCTCGGAGCTTAGAAAAAGAGCTTTCTAACTGATGAGATGAGGACAAACACAATGTAGCTGCTGAGGACAGATGTGAGGCGTCTTCCGGTTTTTGACCACCGATACCTCAGAAGCTTTGCTGGTGTCGGTCGAAAAGAGAACTTGAAGGAAAAGATCTCAGGTTGTCACTGTAGAAGATGGCCGTATTAGAGGGATTTTGCTGAATTACCGGAAAGAAACTCGAGTCTTTTCTGTTGTCCGGACAAGCTGGGGACGACCGGAAAGAGAAGAAAACTGTTCAGAGAACGCCAGCGGAAGACAACCGGCGATGTCACACAACGTCAGGTGGTAGGTAGCCTTCTACTAAGTATCCCTTGGAACAAACCAGAGTTACTTGGAACCCAAAAGTCAAAAGGACATGTATACAATACCAACGACAAAGTTGAACTCCAAAGTAAGAACACCACAGTTTTGTCCTACTCAGATGGATGCTTGGAAACTGAACACCCCCTTCTCACTATTGGAATCTAGTAATGTTTAGGAGGAATACCTGAAAAATTGAATTCACTGGACGGGGGGTAGTGTGCTCGATTTCCTTTCTCGACATTTATCTTTTCGTCTGCATTAGGTGTACTACGGATTCGTAATGAATATTTATTACATCGGCGTTGGAAATTCTAAGTAGATATAAAAAAACATCACATCAAAACAGCTCACCACTTTGTTGACCACTGTATCCAGATTCATAGTATACGTGGTGCCCATATTCATCTGCGCACTAGGGTTTGCGCACACCGCCACCTTTGTTTGCTGTGGCTTGCTGTCTGTTGTCTGGCTATCGTCGTCATCTCCAGTGTGGGATGTTGGATTCCGCTGGTCAACACCGCCACGACGAAAACGGACTTGGGTTCTGTAGTTGGCAGCCTCTTCACGCGCTTGTTTTAAGTTATCTAATAAAAGCTGAGTTCTTGTGTTTTCTTCCATCTGATTGTTTACAGTTGAGCGATGAAAACGAGACGAAAAAAAGAGGGGGGTTGTGGGTACAGACAAACAGCTCAGCCATTAAACATAGTGTCACCTTCCAGGAAATAGAATAGTTGTGCTGTGTGCACAAAACATAGCTTAGTAAAACTTTTCCGCTGTCTCAGCATCAGTGATCCCCAAGTAGGGAAGAACCGAATGACACAAAAATGGGAGACTGTTTTCGAATCTAAAGCCAAGCCATGTAACAAATCGGCCACCGGAGGAACGAAATGTTGGCATAAGATCACAACAGCACTGTAGCCTGCCATCTGGAGGGGACTAATTTTGTTTTTGGTAATCAACAAAGCAGTGAACAGCTGTCGCAGTGCGTACTAAGGTTCATCGACGGTGCGTGAGTCCAATATATAGTTATGATAGTCAGCAAGGCAGTTCCTCAGTCCATTTTACAATGGCTTGTCTGGTGTGGGACGATTCGGTATTATAAAATAGTCCGGAATACGGTTGTACAAGAGAGAGGTCCAACACTGAGCAAAGGTAATCCAATCCAATCCTTCTGTGCTCGGTGTAGACCTGGAAAGATAGGGAAACTGGAGACCGAAAAAGAGGCAGTCGGGAAGCTTTCATCGTACTCGAATGATGGTCCACAAACTTTAAATTAGGTGGAGGCAGTTAAACCTGAAGACGTTTGGTTCGACTGATCGATGGCACCCAATAAGCAAAACTTGGGTCGCATCTGAGCTCGGGAATGTGGTAAGCCAACATTTTATACAGTTTCGTTTTTAAGGCGGCTAAGGAAAGTCAGTTTTAGCATCATTGCAGACCTTGCATCCTGAAAAGTTTACTGAGGTAGCGGGGGCGTTTTCTCGCCTAAATGGGGATGCACTGGATATACGGATGCAAGCCAGGCACATTTTCGAACATTACCGATTAGTTGGTCGTATAGTTGCTTAGGTTCTTCCGGGGTAATGGAAAAGTTGCTGAGAGAACACCAATTCCGATAGAGCTGTTGTAAGCTTGAATTTCCTAAGCTGTCAGCTACGCTCCAATCCGTCACTCTAACTCAGATTACTGCACTGTTCCACTTAAGGTCATATAGTAACGGACCAATATAGGAAGGGATTATGAAAATATCTTACACACTTTTGGCCTACTTAAGGAAAGATCGCCTTTCGTCAGTCCTTCGTGTAGGCTCCCCAGAGGACAAACCATCACCTATACAATCACACTGAAGTCAGTTATCTCTTGATAAAAGCCCAGGGTTCGACGAGTATGTATTCCTATCATATTCAGTTTATATTGCGTGTTTTCAACCTTCACAAAAAGTGCGCAATCAGTATCGAAGGCAAACTAATGAAGTGCACCCACCAGCCCCATAAGTGACGTGATTATTGCTTTCACTTGGATGTTTTCTCCGACAGCACAGTAATTAAGCAAGTCCGGGTGCTCTCCGTAGAAAACTTCCACTTTGCTAGAATTGCCACTTTACACTCAGATCGTGGCTATTATCTGTGTGGCAGAAAAAAATAGTCACCATCATCAAAAGCCATAGCAGTATGACCAGTTGAGTGAGCAAGCGTCAACCACATCAAATATGGCTACGGATGAGCACTTGGCGCCAACTGAATTGATCTGAAATGAGTGTGCCGTGCTTCACTTTGCTGTAGCATCATTGGGTGAATATTGGAAGCAAATTGCGACCAACTGAAGTAGGGAGAGGATATTCTAAATAGGGTAATTTATAGAGCACACTGACAAATAATTCATTGACAGCCCACGACCGTTTTCGCCCTTCTTAGGGCTCACTACGTAGACGCAGTCCATGGGTTTCTGTTAACCGTGTGTTCTACTCGCACCCAAATTGTTCGGAATTCACTTCCACGCCAATTTGTGTACTTCGCGAATTTCGTACAATCTGGGGTCAAGTGGAACACAAGGCTGACGGAAACCCGGGGACTGCGCCTACCTGATGAGCTCCAAGAAGGGTGAGACCGGTCGTACGCTGTCGAAGAGTTTCAAGCAATCTTGTGAGTAGTTTCAATCAGGAAAATATACTGCGATATCTTGGATATCGTACCAACTGAAACATGGGACAGACTTTGTGCAGCACGTTCAGTAGAAGAATATCACAAACGAGAGATTCAGCTGCGTCCCCCGTAAAAAACAAAATGGTGTGCAAATGAGTTTACTTGGTGAGGAATTAACTTTTTTTGATTCTCTATGCAGATGGGATGGATAACGGACATAGGTTTTAACTAAGAAAAATAACTTCGTATTTCCACCACCACGATGCGTCCAAATTAAAGTAGAAAAAAACAGAAACAAGATGAACAAGGACTTAGGTGGACATAGTAATGGACACGAAACGAGAGCTTGCATGGTACTGTTCAACCCTACCGCACTACCATCCCTCATCTTTAGTCTGTCATTAGGTTGTAATGTTAAAAAGACAGAAAGGAAAATAATGTGTGACAATCAAACGAACTTAATGTGTGAAAGGCGAAAATTAAGCCTAAAGTAAGTGGGAATGCAACAATTCCCAGATTGGTGATAGTCCGCGAAAAGTTCGTAAAATTTTGGACGTTTTTTCTCTTCGAGAGTACTTGGAAAAAAGTGAAAGGAGTTTTTAGCTACTGGAGCAAATGCTGCACGGAGACAGTAAGTTACATTTGAGACCTGGCTTTAAATTTGAGAACACGGGTCACGCGTTGGAAAGAACGAAGATGCAACTATCAAGCAGGAAGCAGCAAGTGGTCAGCTGATCAACAACCTGGTCGCGTTTCCAGAATTACTTTCTTGACGAAAATCAATAGCTGAAGCAACATAAAGATGTTGATCAACGGGCCGCATGCAGATTCAACTTCTTAGTTGGCGTTTTATACTTACCAGCACATGATCAGTGACCGCATTAGGTGCAGAAGTGTCAAGCATTTAGCTGAAAGTATCAGAGGGATATATGAACTGAAAACACAGAATACGAACCTCCCTTAACTGCTTTTCTTTGTTCTCAGCTTCGGCGATCGCCCGCAATTGTGCACGCTCACGCTCCAAACGCTCCTCCTCAAGTTTATCCTCCAGAAGCCGATTGGCTCGTTCAAGTTCACGAATACGACGGTGCTCTTCAATCTGCTCCAAATTGGCACGCTACAATATTTAACAGAACTAAATGAAATGAAGTTTCGGGAACTTATTGAACCAATTAGTCACGAAAACAGGAAACGAGTAAAAAAACTGAGTGGAAAGTTAACCTGGATTTCCTCGGCACGCCGATGCCGAGCAGCTTCATCAGCGGGACTTGAATATAGTGTTTGTGTGAAACCACGGGTGCGATTAAATTGCGAGGCAGGTTTCGTTGTTGTTACCGCACCCAAGTCTGTGCACATCAGATCAGGTATGGGAATGGAGGCAGAGAAATGGCTGGCCGAAGGATGAGAGTGAAACATCGATGCGTTGGGAAGGGTGTTCCTGAACAGAAAAACGAGACACATGTAAGTGGTTGGAGAACACAAAATAAGTTGAGATGAATTTTTCGTCCCAACACGTACGAGGACGCTCGTTTGGCCCCTGACCAGTCAGAATAGTTCCTAGCCTCTTCATGACCATCAATAAGGGTATGACAATTACTCATAAGGTTGCTGAAAACTCTTCGATAAGTAGATTTTTTTCACAAAGGTTCGACCACCTAGTGCTCAACTTCAAACGCATACTCCCAACCACCACAACAAGCGATCTCCTCACTCCTTGAACAATTCTGCCCATTCACTAGCAGCAAGCTCACAACAAACATAGGCGCACGTAGTGGGACGAGAAAAAACTGCCTGAATGCACAGATGTAATGCGCACAAGTGAGGCCGGCCACCGATTGGTGTTGAGCGTGACCTTGAACCTGAATATCAGGCGACCTGGTCCTACCAAATGGCGAATCCCAATCAGGAGAAAAAACAAGCTGTAGGTTGCGTATTCCAGAACTTACTACTGTTTTTTGTATGTGGTATGAAAGTGAAAATTGATCAAATGAGTAAAACGAACTAAGACGTCACGAGGAGATAATTATCTAACAGCAGCAGACAAACACTTTTTCTATCTGAGAGCAGCCTTGGGCGTAGATTGAGTACAGTTGAATGCTGTTGAGAAGAAATCCATTTTAGAGTCAGACGACAAGTAGATCAACAGTACAAACACAAAGGTCGCATTGCAACGAATTCTATGTTAGGTCGAACGTGATTCAGTTTGTCCAATACTGACGGTAGACTGCACTAGCTGTTATCGTAGTGTGCCTTAAGAGCGCAGAACGTGACTCACGTGGAATACCTCATTGGGAATTTATAGAAGCATAGTTCGTCGCGTCCGTCGTCTCTCTACTGAGGAAAATAAAAGCTATGATATATCCCACTGATTTACAAAGGAAACGAGAACTCCCTCAATCGACCATTTCTCTCAGGAAGCAATTAGAATGACTGCATCGACAGCATCACCAGTGGCTGCTCGATGTGCATCATCATCGAAGACAGCAACACCAATATTGGCATTGATGCTTCACTACTCGATATACACCCAGAATTCATATTCCTCAAACAGAACTAACGACCTCCGGGAGTTGCATTGTGTTGTTTATTTTGAAATGAACGCCTTGTTTTCCGTCCTACAATAGTCACCTAATAGAAACCAAAAACGCTTTGTCAGAGTGGTCCAGTGATGAACGGGTCCCGACTGGAGATGGAGACTGCATCACTAATTTTACGCGACGACTGTGCGCATTTTGAACCAAGTCGACAAAAAAAATCTTACATAAATTCTCCCACCCACTCAACGATTCTTCCTCCAGTACGCTCGTACGGCTGGATACAGACAGTGTCTATTTACATGAGCTGAAACCACTTCACTGGTACCAAGGAATTGATCTGTGATGATGTTGTAATGAGGCTGCGTTTGAAAGGATTTTCTGTTAATGGGTCACTGTTAAGCGTAACTCTGACGCGGCGGAAGAGGAAATACGGTAGTCTTCCTAATAAGCTCCTCGCAAAGGGGGGAGGGCACCCCGTGAGATCTGGCTCCGAATCGATACAATTTTAGAGAGTAGCCAACAATTTCGGAGGTATATAATTCCAAGAGAAGAAACCAAGGTAGTTGTTTTTTTATACATCAACACTATGTACGCGCCCAACTAACCACATTACAGACAAGTTGACTGCAGACTTTTTGGAGAGATCACCCCAGGGGTTGACCCCAGTTACTCTCCTCTGGTTGGCTAATCGAGGTAAATTTCACAGGTAAAGTTACTCCGAGGACAGACCTTATCTGGTCGGTCCTTGGAGAGGGTAAAAAATCATCCAGCTGTAGCACCCTTTCGGTGCCTAGCTGTCAACGGAAAGAGGCACGAGGGCTGGGATACTGCCAGGTTGCCCAAGCCTAGACAGGAGCAGTCGAGATGCTGAGGTTGGGTTCGAACCAACTTCCGGTCCGTAAGCTGGCGGCTTAACCACTAGGGTAAGTACATCTCCAAAGAGTCAGCCAAAAGCGATGTTCAGGTTCCCGATACGGAACTTTGAGTGACGCGTAGGTTCGACAATCCCGAATATCGAAAGGAAGAATTGGGTTCGAAAGTCTACGATACTGTTTACACAAGGGTAAGCAACAAACCACAATTTTCCACGTCCGTAGCGTTAACAGGTGCACAAGTCCGTCAATGACCGGCACAGTGCAGTGTCAACGTCCGCACACCAAACAACGGTGAGCGGAATGCAGGTTCAGTAGTGTGGGTTGCGGTCGTCCCTTCCGACGACAGTCTCGTGACTCTCATTGGCGGTGCGATCACACGGAACTCATGAGAATACAAGTCAAGACAGGCTCAGTAAACGGGACAAGAACGCGCATGGGTAAGTAGGTCGGCTGGGCACGTTTACACATTTTAATACACAGGTATCGGACGGGACGGCCTTTGGGGCAAGGCGAGTGGCGGGTACAAATGAGCAAAACAAGTATATAAGCGGAGTCAGCAAATGAATTGGGGAATTACGATGAGGCCAAGTTAGATTCAATAAGTGGAGTATTCTGGGAAGTGGTCCCTTGAGAATGTCCTCTCTGGATGGGGGAAACCGTTTCATCGAGAAGTATTTTATTGCAATTCGCTTGGAACATGCTGGGAGAAGCCATTTAAATTTGGTGTCATCTGAAACTCGTCTATTCGGCAGGATAACCGTCCTTTCAAAGATTAGGGCACTTCGGAAAAATAGCTCTAAAATACGAACGCCACTTAGGAGTTCCAAGAGGGAACAAATACCCTGGACTGGCAAGCCCAGTCAGTTGACCCCGAGTTGATGCTTTGAGTACTTTTCTTCAACGACCGCCCAGTTCGGCGTGGTTGAATAACTAATTAGCGTTGTCTCAAAAGGGTTTAGCAACTGACATAATCTGGTCGAGACCAACACCAAACAATATCCGGATACATGTGGACATCGGCGGCAACGAAAAAGCGTATAGAAATGTGTGCCGGTAGATTGACCTACACGTTGGGCGAGGACTGAGAGTTCGAAGCGAGGACCGTACGTGTTCCGGAATTCACCCCACCTTGCAGCTGATCTACCAGAGCCATATTCTCTTGTCGTTCTTCTAAGAGCCGTTTCTCGCGCAATGCACGCTGTTCTCTTATTTGTTCATCCAGAGCATTCTTCCACTGCCGTCGTTGCTCTTCCTGCATGGGAAATGAAGGTCAGGAAATTACGCCCCGGGTAAGTCAAGCAAACAGACGGAATGCGCGGTAAATTTTGCGGCAACGTAAGCAGAGGTTTAGGATAGATGGGGTAAAATATACTGCTGGAATAGACTACGTGGTAATGAGATGCGGAAACAACAACGATGAGCAATCGTCTGTCCGATGGATCATCCCGAAAAACACTTGGGATTAAAATAACGCTCCAAGCTAGCGCAACATATATTTTGGTAAACATGACACTGCCACCATAGCATAACCATATTAGACTATTTTCGCAGCACAGCCATCAACACAGATCCAGACTGGCGTATTATTCAAGGAAATTAGAACGGGCAGGGCAGCGAAAGACAAAGGGGGAATGTTCATCCAGTGCAGTTGTTGATGCATCACATCAGAGCAGCCACTTCACAATGGACGGATACAACAACTTGCGGAAACAGTGATGCTTCCACAAATGCCCTGCGATCGGCGAAGTCTCAGCGGACCACTCGTTCTCGCAATAGTGACTTTAATGTCAATAATTGACGTAGAACACAAATAATCAGGAAAACTGGTTGAATTCCAACAACAAATCACAGCCATAAAGGGAGCCATTCAGCTTCAAGTTGGGCTCAAGGTATTAGCGGACCTAGTTGTCTTTATAGCGTTAAAGTATCAGAGGTAGTCGTGTGTGCATTATTTCTGCTGGTGCGGAGGTACGCATGCGAGTCAGTTTTTACGTCAGCTGCAGAATAAGGCGAAGAAACGATACAGGAAGATGAAAATGAAGTTGGTTTGTTCTATAAACGCTCTTCTGCGTTTTCTGGTGCCCATTTACAAGTTTGCCATCAAATGATACCTTCCAAAATGAAATTTTTTATCATGCTTTTATTAGGCATATTCCATTTCTGGATTGCACCCGTAATACCCGAATAAAGTAAAGGTTGTAACTCATTACATTACTTTCTGCCCAGTATTACTTCCACGATAAAAAGGAATTCACAGTATACTGAAAGGACGACAAGGCGCGAAATCAGTTGAGGACCAGTGTAGCAGGATAGACGCAGTTTCCAGAGCAAATTATGTACGTACACAATAAACGACGCCACGTGCGGCATAAGCTAAGTGCCGCGCGGAACCATCGGAACACCCTATGCACACTCCATCACCGATTACACTATGGCACTAAAGGTAGCCTAGTCGTTAAGGCGCGAGCTACATCCTGGAGGAACCGTGGTTCGAACCCAAACCCGGTTGTTCGACTATTCCTCCACAGACTTGGGTAACCTGGTAGTATCCCAGCTATCATGCTTCCTTTGGGTTTGAGGGTAGCTACGCACTGAAATTGTCAGTCGTGAACGGTTCCTTTTTATATTACTTTTACTATCAGTAGTATTATTGCGCCGCGGAAGTCAACCAAAAGGCACAACAACAGGACAAATCTGAACTTAATGTTAGGTCACCGCAAGGACAGTGTATATGTAAGCATGATGTGAAACAGACGATGTGGCACCTGCTCTAGTCATAGAGCCTGTCATTCCGTTACATCGTACTTGCATGCGGTTTGCTTCAAAAAATGTGCGAATAGGGAAATAAATGACTTTCATTTTATGCACAGAAAGTAAGCTGCCGCCACGAGCAACAATCTTGCAATTGGAATGAATTCATACTACTCAATGCGTCTTACGAGTAAATAAGTCACCACAAATCCAGTCTTCATGAACGAATAGTCGTGCACTGCATGGCAAGTACTTTCTCATATCCAACGTCACACCATGAACATTTGTTCACTTTACCGGAGTTCATGCCCGGTACTGAGCGTGTCGGTAGCATGGCAGGGCTAGCCACAAGAAAACCACAACTAACTCAATAGCAAAAAGCGGAAATTATAAGGATGTCAGGGGAGCCATTTAAAGGACCTAACTTTGTGAAGAAAAACATAGCCCTTGGTCTCCAAGGCACACAGAAGAGAACAAAAATATAACCGATACACGTGTGGTAGATGTTAGCCGTACTCGCTTCAATAGATCCACATCTTGGTTCGCCGCAAAAGCCATCGGAGTGAGAGCTGGAAGTGATGTAGCACCCGTGTAGGATAAAGACGACTTGCCAGCCAGCGGATCGTTCCGAGTGGTTGTAGTGCGTTGGGGATCGAGAGAAGCATCAACAGAAGAATGAGAGGAGCGAGGGTTCCTTATTGTACGGTTGCCCAGAGATTCAGTACCCCATGAGGTTTGAGCGGCCAAAGCGGCCATTTCCGCTAGAAACCAGTGACAGTGGGAGGTAAAAACTGGGAGTAAATTAATCACTTCAAAACTTTGACTCGGAAGGAAATAACAACCATAACGTCAAACTATGAACCTGGTTTGTCGAAAGTAGTGGTACTCTTTAAGGATATGATCACAGGTGAACATAAGTTCACTTGAGAAAATAACCATGGGATAAGCTGTAGTAACTCAAGGATTAAGCCAATATATATATATATATATAATAAAAGACAAAAAGTCATGCAGGCTAACGGTTATAATCGTATTCGTCCTTAGGTTTCGGGATCGTACCGCATCGATAAACTAAAATTCCATACCATAATTTGAGCCCCAGACTATACGATAAAGTGCGAACAAAATGAATGCAAAACAGTCAATCCTCAAAAGAACAAACAACTACTGTATCCTAGACAGTATCGATGGCACGGAATCTTCAAAAAAATCTACCCAGGGGAACAAACAACTAGATCCCCTGACTCACCCTCTAGGAAAGAACCGTATAATGAAAACAGTATATCCTATTGGCCTACGTTCACCAGTCAACTGTGGTGCTAAAAGGTCCATGTCATGAGTACCTCAGCAGAACCTTGAAACAGCAGCAGTATCTTCGGGACTTCACCCGCATTGGCTTGATCAACATTCTGGCCCAAATACCATGGGATACTAACCTCTTTCTCTCTCCCATTTCAAGCGCTTCTTTTCCGACACCGACATTGGGACCGGTTGAGCGGCTGGCGCAGCCAACGTAGGATGCGCTTTACTCTCAGCCACCGCCGAGGTCTAGAAAGAATTAAGATCAAATGGATTTTACCTCAGTATTAGGTGGAGAACATGGCAAAGCACGCTCTACGGTTGTGGAGGAAGAGAGGTCGCTACATTTCGCGGACGTCTTTCCCAATTTGGATTTTGCATCAAGATACACATCGGCGAGCACTTTGACCAAAGAAGCTTCTGGCAGTTTATCTTGATTAAATTCGGCCACTTGATGCATGACAGATTCGATGAGATCATCGTCACCCAACGGTATTCTGGCTTTTAACTACAAAGCAAAACTACGTATGAAAAAGGCGAATCTAACAAACTTTGGGTGGTGTACTTTGCTTCGACAAACTGGCTCGATGAGAACCAGGAACTATGTGGAATATGTGGAAGTAAGGCAAGGAGGCGATTTACCATCATTAGCACTTCGTTGGAGCAAAGACTGGATAGACTGTAGCTGCTTCGATCCGACAACTGCCGACATAGTGGGTTTCCCGGAAGTTTTGGTTTTCACGTCGGAGGTTCTTCTATTTGTATGTGCCCGACTGCTGATTTTCGTAACCAAGGGTGTCTGGGGTGGTTTCTTGTTTCTGGTGCCTACTGCAAAAACATTACTAGAGTAAATAAATATGATTTACAAGTCTCGGTCTCATTAACCCTTGATCTTGCTTGACTCATATCACGATGGGCAGCTGCATAACAACGGGTGAATGGAAATCAGTGCTCTACTAATAAAACTGTATGCGGAAAGCTGAAATGGAGAATGAGGTAAGATTCAAGCAACGTTTAGCAATAATTTTTACTGAACGTGGGATATTAGACGCCCAGTGGTCGAAACACGTTTCTCAAGACCTCACCGATGACACCGAGAGATGATACACTCAATTGCCTGTAATCCTTCAATAGGAATTTCATGGTCAAGACGGATGTGACAAGTGATGGAGTTCTACCGAAAACAAGACAACCACGGGTAGGTCACCTACTGGGGAGTGTAGACCCGACGATCCTAACTAGTAATCTTCGATGATACACCCGTTGCCGTAAAAACAGCAGCTCATTGTAAGGAGGATAAGTAAACCGTGGCTTGATGCAATTTGTGCTAAATCGATTTCTAAAAATTTAAAGATAGTAAAAAGAGGGGAACGAGGATAGCGACGAGCTTTAAAAGTTGGTGATGACAAGAAACCCAACGGCACAGTAGTTCAGAAGATATAGGGGGAAGGTAACTTCAGGGAATAATATGAATGGTAGTGCTGAAAGTTTGTGGAGATGTCGGAGAAGCTTATTTCAAAATGGCATTTGCCGTAGCAGCACACCTTTACATTACGTCAGATGCTTCAGCAGTGCCACGCACATTGCTGACCAACCATTAGCTGTTCTTCTGAATTCAACGAAGCCATCAACTCGTAAATATACTGGGAAACAGAGGAACACCCTATAAATTTGCCATTGTGCCTTCGTGCTCATGTACGAGTTAACAATGGAATATCCGAGTATTCCAAAAACTAGTGGAATTCGGCAAAACTGCGCCATATCACCCCTATTGTTCGAGTTTGTCATTGATACAATCATTGAATGCAAACTCAAAGGGATCCTAAATTTATGAATAGAATATGACAACCCTTTTCAAGACAGGCACGACTGTCGTGCCCCATTCTGCAGGCACTCTCACTCTCCATATAGCACCAACAAGTTTTGTTAGATGGATAACCAGGGATTCTCCACCTTCTTTGAAAGGGATGGACACAGACTGCCCGGTCCTGGTGATTTCTCACGCTTCAGTACGGATATTTAGTGTTTTACTCCTCCTTCTGACTGGCGATTAAGGTTTACATTCTATTTGCCCACATGCACTGTCTCCGGAGGCTGTGTTGCAGGAGGCCAGCTAACCTGTTCTCCGAAGTCGTCGACCCATCGTTCTAGTCGGGCGTTTTGCGAGTGAATTGATGAGCAGTCTTTTTCACTTACCGTTTCACCGACCGTCACTTTCTTTTACTAGGTTTCCTTACTATTAGAGCACGGCTGTTTTCTGTGGCAAAAGCCTTCACCACTTCCTGGGCTTTCATTTTCCACCAAAGCCCTCAGCCTCTCCTTAAATCCTTCACTATTTGGCGTCCGAGGGATTTGTGTGCGCCATCTTACTCGTTGCCTGCTGGCGTAGATTTCCTGGCCTCAGTGTGGACTAGTGATCTCGAGGATGTCCAATGGTCATTTGATGGTACCGGAGGTCGGATAGGTAACTTTGAACGCCGCTAGCACAACTCGAATATCAAACAACTATAAACGAACACCTCAAGACGGTTCCGTAACCTCCATAGTCACTTGCACCTTCCATCAGATAGGGGGACGGTGGACACCGGACAGTGTACTACTTACATGCTCCATCAGCAGTATACACAGTTACAATGGTAGTTCTCTGAAGATGGCATATGGGCACGCTTGTTGCTGACTCCCGAAGGCCTGAAGGCAAGCGAACTTTTAAACATGCTCGCACTATGGCGTGATCGCAGAAGGAACGGCAGTCTTGGATTGTGGCTCTATACAGGTGGCTGACAGCCACGTGATCCAACTGGATCCACGGTTGATTGGTGGCCACTAGGTTACGCGAATTACGTGTTTACGCTAAAAATTCGTGCTGGCCGGAAATAGTTGATGGTCAGTATACAACCCAGGAGCTGCTCTCCCCACAGCCTCGAGTGCCCCTGCGGCGTGTTCCGTGACTGCATGTACAGGATCATGACCTCGTATTTTGTGGGTGCGAAGCGGATGCCAAAGGATGGGATGACTTTGATCAGGTTATCTCAAAACATCCGTGCCATTTCTTCGAAGATGATAGCAATGTCTTTTGTATATTCCAGAAGCTATTTGAACATAAGAGTTTTGAAGACCTTCCGGCGTTCGCTGCGTTATCTCGTCGATCACAAAATTGAATGAAAGTGGTGAGCGCGCATTGTTTTCGGACACCACTTGTGCATGGAAGTTTTTGGAGAGCTCTCCGAACACTCATTTGCTCAGAAGTCCGGGAATACTTCTGGGGTGCACCTTTCTCGGCAAGCGTGGTAAGTGGAACATATCGGTCAACATAGTGGAATGTGCCATGGAAATCCAGGAATAACGAGACTGTGGGAAGCATATACGTATGGCATTGTTCTAGCACACGATGGGGTGTGAAGACTTGGTCAAAACAACCCCCACCAAGCCGAAACCCCTCTTAGTGCCCCCTCCAGTCAATGCCCCACCAGCCACAATAGGGTGACGAGGGACAAGAGACGCCAACAGTCTCGTTACGACTGTTGCCGTATTTCCAACGAGCCTTTTTTGAAAATGTGCATTATTACCGACTTTCCACAGTTGTTTTGGACAGTTTCCTTCTTTTAAAAAAAAGATCAAATAGACCAGACAAACGCTGGCCGATGACCTCCCCACTATCCTTGAACAATGCGGATGGAAATTTATCTGGACCAGGAGCTCGGTGACATTTGAGACAACATAAGCAATCATGAACCGCTGAGTTCATGAAGGGTTGCAGGTTCAACGTCCAGGGTTTCAGTACAGTTCGACAATCCGAGTAAGCAGCAGTAGGTGATTACGAGGATTGTTCTCCAAGGTGCTCGGTTCATCGTGTCAGCTTGATCTTTGGTGGTTTCGCCCACCGGTTGTTTCCGGGGACCAGTCGCACGGATCAACTAAAATAATCTTTTGAGCTCGAGATATCTCCGTGGTTAAGGCACGAACTTGCTGACCAGAATGTCCGTAGTTCCAAACCAACCCCGGGCATCTCGACTGCTCCTGTCTAGGCTTGGACAGCCTGGCACCCTGAGTTTTACTTGACGTCTGATATTCGTCGGGCCAAATTCTGTCCGGGACCGGCTGTGCAAAAATGTGGTGATCTCGTTCCAGCACGAATTGACACCCGAAGGTTCACCAGTTGGAAGACAGCTCTGGTAAATTCGTTTGACTTCGGGATCTGCCAGGCTCTCAGTTGCTACGCTGTCTCGGAAATCGAAGGGAGAAGCGACTCTGGACAGATGCGCGGTCGGAATTCACAAACTGTTCCCAAAAAGAGTGCAACCCAGTTACTGATCCACACCATTGGTAACTGACGGCGATGTGGTCAATTTGGGTCCGCGACTGGCGCGATATGTGAGGACACCATGGGGCCAGTCGACTTCAGTTGTTTCGAAATTGAGTACTGCATGGAAACAGCCTGCAGTCAATACACAACTCAAGTAGTAGTCGTTCGCCGTTGTATGCGCGTATTAAGATCAATTCAAGTCGGCCACCCAATACAGTCTCAGATACTGCTTACTTGTGCATTCAAATCTCCGGCATCTGAGAATTTGGTCCGCCTTAACAGGACACTCAAAGCGTCATAGGAGTTATCTTTGATGGTGGCGGACACCACAAACAGACAACGAGCAATTTTCTGCTTGTGGGATTCTTTCACAGATGTTGTCAGGCGAATCGCAAAGAGGAGACTATCAATGGGTATCCAAAAGAGCAAGGATTCTACTGCCGAAGGACCCAGAGTGATATAGACCTCTGCACATCCAGCCGCAACGGCCTCGGGATCGCCAGAGGCGCGTAGGCGGATGTGAGTGGAGAGTGATGGGGCAGTCAATCTAATCAGCGCGTTTGCATCTTAAAGCCTGGCTTCCGGTACGCAGCACACATCAATGTCAAGCGAGTTCCGTGTGACAGCTGGAGCAGCCTGTTGTCCTGCTTGCTCCAGAGTGCGAACAATAAAAGCAACCAGATAAACTGGGCGCCGAGGTTTGGACATTGATTTCGAGATGCCTGGGGATGGCGGCGGACGTGCGGATGTTGCGGCTAAGAGCAATGTACAACGAACAGAGTTGTCAGTCTTAAAGGATGGGCCGATATGGAGAGCGTTATTAATGAGGTGGAGGAAGAAAAAGTATGTGAAAGAGGAGCCAGCATTGACCTGTTTCCATTTGCCCGCCGTAATTAAGGCGACCCGGCTGATGGTACCACGCGACGGCCGATATGGCATGAGAGTAACGTTCGATGTGGGAATCATCGTCGCATACAGACTGGGATATTGTCAGAACGCCGACTTAGACAGGACGATTAGGATCCTGGTTCAAAAGCCTGACCACAAAGCGACGGTGTTTGGCCTGGAATACCAGTGCATCGTATTTTTTGAAGAACAAGTCGCCAGGCATGTTACAACTCCCAACTGGAGGATCAGGAAAGTGTAGTGGTTAGACTTCTAACCAGTGATCAATTTGTACGAGTGGCTCTGCAAGTGTTGCCGAAAACTCCCCAGCATAGCTCAATGGGTCACGGAGGCACACAAACCGTCATACCACGGTGAGGTCTACTCTGTTCGTGAACGTGGACCTAACTGGACCACGTGGCTAGGAACCGCCGGCGGAGAGCTAAAATTCAAGAATGCCGTTCCTTTAGGGGCATGCAAATTGATTCCGATGTTGCAGTGCAAGCATGCCTGACAATCCGCAATTTGATGAGGTATAGCAATCCATCACCATCCGAAAGCTATCACAGGCAAGGAGTTCCCGTCTGAGCTAAGTGGAATGACCAAGCAATGAACGAACACAATGCCGATAATCAACACGGGGATCTGGCAAGCAACAATTCGAAAACACCAGTGTTCCTGGCATTTCGAGCTGTATATGCGACTTCCCCGAAACGACCGCCGCATCACTAATTATAATTGGTGCAGTAAGATTCCTAAGGGTGAGCAGCGAGTATAGCGGTGCATGTAGAGTATCGCCGACTCCGTGGAGACCTAATACTTATTTATGCCCTGTTTGGACAAGGTTTGGCCACCAGGTTTTTCACCGTTGATCCAGCTAACATACGACGGGGACATGGTAAGACTTTCAAGCTCAGAGCGCACACTCATAATGGGCAATATTTTCATTTCGGGTAGGGCGTGGCACCACTCTTCTTCTTAGCGTTGAGCGGTAAGCTTGCCAGCGCGAGGACTCACCTAAAAAGCATCTAAGGTGATTTGAACTAGGTTCTAGACACAGCGTGGACAACTGTCGGAGGAAGGTTATGCCACGCATCAACTATCCGAAACGAGAAAAACTGTTGTCTAATAAAAGTGTGCATCGTAATCTTAAAAATATTGTTACCATGTCCCCAACGTATAATGGTGGTGTCAATGTTTAAAAAACCAGTGAGTCAAACCTTGTCCAAACAAGGCATAAGTATCAGGTTCCCTCGGGGGCGATGAGTCTAGAGAAAGGAGTTCAAGGACCTCCAGACGCGTTTCACGACCAACAAATTTGAGGCCGGCAACCATATTCGTAGCAGCTCGTTGGGCACGTTCCATGAGGGTTGCGTCCTTCTTGCGTCCCGAGTAGACCACTTGGTTGGCGTATTCAAGAAGCGGCCTGACGTCGGTTCCACATAATAAGTGGCAGTCCATGTAATTAATACCGGGAGAGTGTGCCGAATCATTCGAAGACTAGTGAGTGCCTTTTGAGCCTATTCTTCATGATGAAGTGAGAAGGACATGTTGGAAGGGAGCCAGATACGTACTTCGCTTTTGGTATCTTGCTTCGTAATATCTTTTGGTCCATTCTCACCATGCACAACGAAGGCGTTTGCCGAGTCTCCTCAGAACAACATACGGACGCTCTTTAGTTAGGCGACTGTTCGGTGACCACTGCTTTGCGACGTCAACATTCACTTGAAGTACGTTGGGGTTGGAAGTCCAAGAGTTCAGCTCGTACGAAAAAGTAGGCACGGACTTAAGGGATGGTCGTTCAGGCAGATCATAAAGTAGATCAGAAGTCCATCAGCAGAGTGGCTCGAAGACGAAGCCTTGGGGGACTCCAATGGAGACCGGTGCAGAAGAAGAGCAGGTTGATCCGACTTTTACTCTGTCATGATTTTTGTTTGTTTATTTCTATAATCACCCTACATATTCGTAGCGAACCTTTGTATGTACATTTCAGCTCATCCACGCCTGTTCTTATACAAGCAAAACGTTGTCTATCCTCGATAGCTCGGATTCTCTTCTAACCCGTTCTCGGACGCATCCTAAACGTCTCAATTTACTTGTCTAGGAACACAATGGATCCGCAACTACGACCTCGGTTCTTCGACGCCAACCCAAACTCCGCAGGCGCATCCAAACTCTGGAGTCACTGGTTTCGTACCTTCGACACCCATCTGAAGACTGTCGAATCCTCCAAACCTGGCAAACGTAAAACTCATCTATTTTTTGGATCCGCTGTTATACGATCATATTGCTGATTACACCGACTATGAATCTGCGACCGACACGTCCGTTCCAAAAACGTCATACATGGACGCCACCTGCTATAGACCTACAAGCAAGAGAATGGATAGGATATTAATCAGTTCGTCCGAAAACTGAAATCATTAGCCAAAGACCGCGAGTTTAAATCAGTATCCGTAACTGAATATCAAGATGAATGCGTGCGTGACGCTATAATTAACGGCCTGGCGTTCTCTTACATCCGCGAAAAGCTTCTAGCACAGAGCGAACTCACTCTGGACCAAGCATATAAACTTGCTAGATCCATAGAGCGGGCTCACAAACACTCGCAATCATATATTATTAACGAACCTATATCCTGATGTACGATTCCCCTCATCTCACATAATCCCGAATCACATGGCGATCCGACCACTGCTTCTGTAAAATCCGTTCAAACATTTCATTTGTGTGGTTAATATACACATCATCGTTCAAAGTGCCTTGATCGAGAAGCCGTTTGTACTCTTTGTGGCGAACGCGGTCACTTCCACCGCATGTGCCGTTCATGAAATACTACCAAGTTCCATACAAATCGTACAATAAAGCCCACCTAATCGTCGTTATTCGTTGCAGCAGCACCCACCTGCCTGGCAAGTGCCATAATTAGTTCTAACTTCGTGAAACTACATAGTTAGAAGATTTATCCAACCTTCCCGGTCGTCACGATGGCGCCCACATCACTATCTTGTTGAAC
This sequence comes from Opisthorchis felineus, assembly GCA_004794785.1. Classification (NCBI taxonomy): domain Eukaryota; kingdom Metazoa; phylum Platyhelminthes; class Trematoda; order Opisthorchiida; family Opisthorchiidae; genus Opisthorchis; species Opisthorchis felineus. The sequence goes on along the minus strand of SJOL01001316.1, from coordinate 6,637 downwards.
GACCGGTTACGCTTGTGTTTCTAACCGATACAGAGGTGCAGCATATAATGGATTGAAGCTCCTTGTAATGCCAAACCTCTGCACCGAC
>SJOL01001309.1:72353-98658 GCA_004794785.1 Opisthorchis felineus | reverse complement strand
GAGAAACGCCTTACTGCCTTCACACTCCTATCGCAGAGGACAGTACGACTTTACCTCCAGACCGCCTCGTAATACGATTACTCGCAGTATGGGGACTCGCTGTTCTTCGCCGGGCTGCTCCCCGTTGGCCTTCCTGGCATGGTTAAACCTTTAGGAACTGAGTTCCAGCCAGTATAGCCCGCAGGATCATTGCAGCACAGAAGCCTGACCACCACGACAAGGTGGTGGGTCGGGCCACAAAGTGCATCGTCATGCTCGTGGCCATGAATGGGGTGGGAGAGTGGAAAAAAGTACATGAATTAGAAAGGAGCCTTCAGCAATAGCCTATTTTCACTTATCCACTTTACTGTATTCAACAAGTAGGGCGACAATTTGATGCTCTTTTTCAATTTTTCCGGCATTTTTATCGTCATCTGTGAGTGCTTTCATATTGAAACGGTAATCTTAAACCATCGGAGAATGGTGCCTTCAATCTGACGTTCGAATCGGTAGACACTTGTCCTATTTATCTCGTGCTCTTTTATTACCTAATAACTACCCATTCCCATGTATCAGTTTTGTCAGCTGTGTAGCTAGAATTTTTACATTGACAGTACAGGACGGGTTTCATTCTGTTTGGGTCATATCAGTGTAATTTTGCCTAGGTTAAATAGCAACAGTACGAAATCTAGCGACTGCACTTTATGTGCGTATGGCATTAGGCTCCTATACGTTTCGACCTCGCTAGTCACGAGAGTGTTGAGGTTGCATGTACATGACACCTAAGAACGGGCTCAAGATATCCCTAAGTCGTAATGTCGAAAAAAGCAACCATTTCTTGCTCATCGTCGAAACGCAGTCTGGCTTGGAGGAGGTCTACTGACAGCATAGGTAGCACGCCAACGAGGGGGCGAGATGGTTCAGTGGTTAAGTCGTCAGCCTACGAACCGAAAGGTCCGTGGTTCGGACCCGACCTCTGCCTCTCGACTTCCCCTGTCTAGGCTTGGGCAACCTGGCAGTATCCCAGCCCTCGTGCTTCCTTCGGGTGGCATGGTAGCTAGGCACCGAAAGGGTGTTACAGCTGAACGATTTTTTTTTACGCCAACGATAAGGAAGTTAGACCGAGCCTCGGATGGAGTGCAAAAAGACCGTCAAATGCTGTTGCGTGTCCTGAAGTTAAGTAAGCTTACCGGTTTGGCTTGTCGTGTAACGAAATTTGATTTTACCCAGTTGTGACAGACAGTTCTGACCATCGATGTTAACGTCGGATTTCCATCTCATGTCATTTTAGTGCCACTTCTGTGGACTTTTGTTTAGAGTGTGTGCTGTACAACTCTGCGGGCTGTCCAGGCCCAGTTCCTAATTTAGCACAGATACGTTACGATGTGCATAAGGATGATGCGCACAATCTAGCTGTTGCTCTATTTGGTGTCTTTCAAAGGGATGCCCCACTTCTCCTTAACCCGTTTGTGGACAGCTGCGTTGCCGTTCAACATAAATTATCCACTTTTCATACAGTTTACACGGTCACCGATGGTGAATCCCGTCTACCTTGTACCAAGATCGGGGCTGACTAATTCACCCAACGTAATGCATGTCCGCAGTGCTGGGTCTGGTCAAACCGTCGCACCTGCCAACGGAATACTGACGAACACACCCATTTTGCCACGTGAGTTTCTTTTTTTTATGTCGTACTCCATAGCCAGAGTATGTGTTGGCAGTTTGGCACACACTTCGGAGTTCTTCCGATCACCGCATGTGCGCAGGTATTCACAGTTGCCTAGGGTTTCACGTGGGTTTTTCTGTTTGTTGTACGTGGTTCCGACCACATTCACCTCGACTGCTACCGTATTCTTCACGCTTCCCGAAGACTACTGTTCTCATCTCAGAGGCCGTAATGAGTACATGTGCTACTTGTTACAGCAGGCTCTGGCCACAAAGTGACACTCACCCCCTTCTAGAGAGGTCAGGAGTGTTATATTTAGGGTAGAGGAATCCAGCAAGTTGGAAGATGCCTTAAGGTACCGACCAAACTTGACATATAAGGGAAATTTCCGTTGGAAGTCGTTTCAGAGAGGGCTAAATGCAGTGATCGATAATCTCTGAGTGTTTTGGTTCATTCAGTGTATTTCAACGTTTGGTGAAGCCGACTTGTTGCCCCTGTTAGTACGGTGTCTATAGCGTGTGAATACACCATTCATCAAAAACGAGCATGGCTTCCCAACCACTGAAATGCACTCGAATAAGCCACTTTTGTTCGAACGGGAACGTGCGCTTCAGTTGATCATTCTAACGCAGGTTGTTCTTCGTCTTCTCGTGTAATCGCATTTTTGTAGTTATATCGCGGCGAGACGACGAAGTCACTTTGAACCACAATGTAAGTACCTGTTCAAACCCTATATTCATTGCTCCTTTGAACAGTGAGCAAGGGTTGCTTCGCCACTAAACTGAATCGTTGGTCCCGAACGTCCTGATTAAATATATACCAAACGTAGTCTGCCTTAGGCCTCCCAGGTCATCTTTATCAGTCACTTGACCTATCGACCGATCACTTGCTCTAATAATTTCGAACGTACAAAAGCGTATATCGAATTCAGTGTTCCTTGCATGTCAATGAGTCACCATTGGGTGACCCACCCAACCACTCACTGATGATATCTCCACGATTGGTGATGAAACGTTTGCAGGTAGATTGTCAAGCTCGGCGAACAGGTCAATAGCCACCTGATCTACAAATAAGGTGAAATCTCGCCGGCGTGGTAAAGTGCTGTACGTGATTCCAGTTGGCCCAGCCTAGTGGATCCGACACGCAAACCAAATTCTGCCGACACATTCACATATCGCCCCGCCGAACCAAGTGACTTGAGTCTAGAGGTGCTTCCGGGTACCTTTGGTCTCGAATCCACTGCGGTAACTCCGTCAGAGGCCCAACGTGAAATGCACTACGATCGCGATGCCGGACAGACGTTATCCCCAACCCAGGGAGGCCACTGCAAGTGAACCCCCAACTTCAAAGTCACAAAATTCAGTATGGTGGTATGTACGCCGTAACGGCCTTACCGCTCGTTCTTAGGCACCGCAGCGACCACTAAGCGTGGTTAGTCAGACGCGATAGAGCCTCAAGATGAGCTCTAACTGACCGGAGATGTGTATACAACAACCAATCGTGCTCCAGTGTCTGATGAATGTCGGTTGCCGATGGCACGTCCAGATGTTGTCAGAATTTCCAGTGCTATCTTTACATACACGTTAAATGCGAGCGGTGTACATGGGTTTTTGACCCATTTCGGGACCCTTGACGGTTCTGCTCTCGAAAACGTTAATTTTGGAGAATCAGGCAGGCAACTGAGCTGATGCTTACTGTCATGTTAGAAGTAGTGCAAATGCGCCAAGTGTGGACATGGGACCGATCAGGGTCTTCGACCATCACCTTTACCGTGAAAGAGCTCGAGATTGCTCAGTGGTTAATGCGCCAGCTTACGGACTGGAAGGTCCGTGGTTCGAACCCAACCTCTGCATCTCGACTTCCCCTGTCTAGGCTTCGGCAACTTGGTAGCATCCCAGCCCTTGTGCTTCCTTCAGGTGGTATGGCAGCTAGGCACCGAAAAGATGCTACTGCTGAACGATTTTTTTTTCATTTATTTCTCGATTTCTCCTGTCTAGGCTTGGGCAACTTGGCAGTATCCTAGCCCTTGTGCCTCCTTCCGTTGTTATGGCAGCTAGGCACGGAAATGGTGCTACAGCCGAACATTTTTTTACTTTGAAAGCCTGACCTACTCGTAACCGTCGTTAGTGCGAAATAGCTCATTTAGTCGGCAATTTCACGCTCACAGATCACAGTGTATCGCTTCAGAAAACCTCGATTTGTTACTCGGCAACGTTTCGTCTGTGTTGCAAGTTTTGTTCGTTGAGTTTCAAGGCAAGGCAGCGATGCAGATCTTTTCCTGCTGAGTTTTTGCTAAGTTTCTGGTAATGAGTAAATCTTATGACTGATAGGCTAGGAGAGTTACATGAATTTGGAACCCGTCTATGGTTCGTTTTTTTGTCTCACTTCATCGGACGGCCCCTCCTGAGTGCCACTTACAGATCTTGGTATGTTTGGGCACGGTGGGGCTGTGATAACCGGGTCAGATGAAGGAATTGCTTGAATTTTGGATGGGTCGAGCTTTCTACATCTCGAACACTTCCCTAATGACTACTCTTGACGGCATTCGCACATTGTTGATTGTCAAGTTGGACTATCTAAAACCTGTCTCCATGTGCTTGCCATCTCCTACGTCTTGTATTCTATTCACACTGGAGTTCCTTTTGATTGGTCATCAGTTTTTATATTGTAATTCCGTAGTTCCAGCTAAAAGACTTCTCATTTTCGGAGTATGTTGTGTCCTGTGTTAAGTACAGCCTTTGACGGTGCCTGATATTTGTCAGCATTGGGTTGTTTGAGCATTATTCTGTTGCACACCAATTTCGATTTGTGGTTCCCTGGCTGTTTGCCCTGTTGAGACCATAGTGCAGTCGTTCCGTTTAATTTTGTGCATGCACTGTAGTCCTTTTCACCGGGAGGTCATTCTTTAATTGTATGAATGCTGAGCGTAGTGTTTTTCCTTTCTGGAAAGCCACTAATATCGGTTGTGTTCAGCACCCTTCGTCTCAGACATTTCTGCTCTGTGTTGATTAACTGCCGTGCCTCTTTTACGCAAAAACTGACACGAATTGATTCAGACAATCGAGATTCATGCCCTTACTTCATCAGGCACTTCCATCAGAGTTAGTAGAACAACCGGGGTACGTAAGCTATCCGAAATCCCTTGTCCTATTTGAATTGCAAGAGGGCATGTTCCGAGACATGAATTTGCACTTTGTAGTTGCAATACACGTGCCTAAAGACACCTAATACTTGTGTGCTGAAGGTCAAAAGACCACATAAGACGACAATATTAAGTAGTCACTAGCTTAGTATGAATGGCAGAATAAAACTTGTTATGGCGCTACTGGAATGTTTGAATGTAAGAATACACTTTCCACCTGGTGTCAACAACTATATGCTGAATTTGGCGACACCATATGCGGGTGACTAACAAAAAATGGTGGGATAGAAAACCGATTGCGTAGTGACAACTGATTATTCAGAGTTACGAATCGGTTGGCCCAATTTGCTCCATTCATCGGAAGCTGCTGGATGTTCCAGTTCTTTCAGTTCCACAGCTAGTCGCCGTTTAGAAATAGGAATAGAGATGCGCAGTGGAGCAGCGTAACGAAAACGGACATGTCAGCATTCCTGTAGCTGCAGCCTCGACACATGATCTGTTTGGGGAATCGGAAACCTTTTAGCGGCCGTTCGTGAGTAACGACATTGAAGGTGCCTACGTTTCTTCGAAAGGTGGACTAGCAACCTAATAATGTGGGATGATAACGTATGAACTGTGCGCCAAGCATGTTCACGGTTCACTGAGTGGCGCCTGCGGGGGAACGGTACTAAGAGTCCTAAGGCCTCTCCAAATCGCCGCGACGTAAATTCCGACAGCTGTAAGCAATGATGGCTTGACTGAAATGGACGGCTATCTGTTGGAAAGGATAACTCATTTTTGCGCTTTATATGTTTGCAGACTGATCATGGGGGCCAATTTTAGTTGTTTCCACTTTTTTCTTTCCACCTATGCCCATATATAATCACTCGGTTGATAAGTGTATCTCTCGTAACATAGAACGCACAGGCTCTTTTCCCTTTTTGTTAGGCTACTTATCTGCCATCAGTAGTCAGTGAAGAATCCAATAGCGTGGATGTGATCGAGAAGGCCGCAGCATACTAAACTGAACATGAATATTTGTGTTCTGATGCGCTTTTCCTATTGGACCATTCGGCGGTATTTATTTTGGATTTACTCTAGAAAGACCTCCGTATCTAGTCCGCTGTTCGCCTTTTCCAAATGCCCACACCGTACACCACCTGCCTATGCAGGTAAACAAACCTCCCGACTTTGATACGATCGAATTTTCAATCACTCATTGTTGCAGTGGAAGCTTTGCGGGACATCCGAGAACCAGTACCTATGGGACTGACCCAGATTTACTTCGGGTAGTGTGCGAAGTCATGGAATATAATTGAAGCATCTCGAACCTCAATGATATGCCAAGATTGCGTGATGTAATTCTCACTGGTGTGGTTGTCGTTGTACATTGCTGCGGGACAATTGGTCGGTTTAGCGATTAACTCGCCATACAATGTAGCATACTATCGTTCCATTTTCAGTGGACGAATATTATTACGACCATGGCCACTTTGGTATGTGCTTCTATGTTCAACTCGGTTTCGGGAGCTTATTGTTTTCGTTCTTTATGTTTTTCTTTCGGTTTCTTACTGATGAGATATAAATTCGTGGTGCTTATTCCAAAATTCCAGGCGTAGCGTCGACACAGTCTTTAGCATCGGGTGCGGGAAAACTGGTGGGCTTTCTGAACCAGTTACTGGAACTATCGAAAACCGTTGCGGCGGACACACATTCAGCAGTTCTCCGGTTGATTCAGGCACTCGTGGTAAGTGCCATGTCTGCTCCTTGTCTAGTGTCCAGTTCAATAATTAATTTATCTGCTCCATAGCCTTTGGATTGGTGTGTGATAAGTTTCTGGGACTTGTTTTACAACGTTAGTGATTGTATCTTGTAACAATTCTTTGTACTTTTCACTAGTGTTCGTACACCGCTTTCCCACTACACTTAACTTTCGCAGGGGAATTATTTGAATTTGTGAGTTTTCTGATCGCTGACCTCCACGCTAAACGATCTAAGACAAGATCTAGTTAGCTTACAGCTCAATTTGGTCACTGCAGACGGATTAGGGGCTGTGGTTTCTAATTCATACCAGTAAGTCATGCAGCACCAGTCAGAGTGTTATATGGCAAATTTTTCTACGAGTTTACTCTTTAATCTGAATAGGACTGCTACACTTGAGGATGGACGACAGTTGTTTGTTCCCGGTCTGTGCTGTGTTGCTCATTTCACTTCCCTTGCACCGAAGTGGTAATGATCTCAACAGAGCCATCTTCCGCTTCCATCCTTCACTCCTTTTTATCAGTAACCATAATGTGTTCCGGTTTTAATTGAAAGGTGAACGTGATACATCCGAGCAAAGTGTATAACGGTACCGGACATATATGACTAAGACAAGGCTTACTTCCGGCCATTGCGAGGACAGGTTTGGGGGCTCTTAGAGATCATCAAAGTAGCGACGCATTGTACTACATAAATCAAGTATCAAAACTGAGTTTGAGATAGCTCAGTAGTTAAGCGAGAACCTAATGACGAAGAGGTCCGTGGTTCGAACCCAAACTCTCGACTGCTCCTATCTGGGCTTGAACAACCGGGCAGTGTCTCAACTCTCGTGCTTCCTTCGGTTAACGCGACAACTACACTCCTAGAGTGTTACAGCTAAGCGATCATAGAGTATCGGTCGGCATTCCAACGAGGAACTGAAATAAAGATGGACAAAGCAGTGGCGCTCGAGAACTAACAACAATAATAGTGATAATAATAATAATGACAATAAAATAATCGTCCAGCTCCAGCGCCATTTTGGCGTCTGCCTGCCGTGTCACTCGAAGGAAGCACGAGAGCTGAGATACTGCCAATTTGTCCAACTCTAGAAAGAATTGGTTGAGAAATCGTGTTTGTTGGAACCACGGACTTTCCTGTCAATAAGTTTGCCGTAATAACTTTTTTAAAGCGCTTATCTACACTCTTGATCGATTCTTCTAGGTTTCGAAATAATCCACTGCTCTTTCTAACCCCACACGTGTCTCGCGAAGAGTGGGACGAATGCTGAGTTGATAGACTCCGTTCTGAAAGGGATGTCACCCTTAATGTCATGAAGCACTTTTCAATCTTGGTAATTTGAAATAAAGGTGATCAACGTTACCGATTCGGTTCGGCATCATGTGGTGTGTTACATAGAGAAGCTTAAACCGATCGCGGCGGTTTAGTACGCTTTTGGGGCGAGATGGTTCAAGTGGTTAGGGCGCGAATTTACTGACCGGAAGGTCCGTGGTTCGAACCCGACCTCTGCTTCTCGACTTCCCCTGTCTAGGCTTGGGCAACCTGGCAGTATCCCAGCCCTCGTGCTTCCTTCAGGTGGCATGGCAGCTAGGCACCGGAAGGGTGCTACAGCTGAACGACTCAGTACTCGTTATCCCTGGCGGACATTACCACACCTTAAAATTGTTATATCTCCACCCAAAATTCATAATTTTCGCTGTGTGTGTAGTATAGTTGCATGTGATTGACCACTGGACAAAATACAAGAACCCACTTTTGATCAGTTTACTGGTGCTGGCACAGTGTGTTCCGTTTTTGAGAATGAACTATTTGATAGTCTTAGTCAAACGCTGGCACCTGGAAATGTCCTTTCTGAAATACAAAGAAATTTTGTGCTACTCTGTAAAGCCGTAGATTTTGTGAGTTGCTTTTATCTCTCCGTGGCCACTATGTCTGTCCAGTAGCTAACGGAAATTTGTTTAAATTTATGAACGTCTTGGATATGCTTTATGGTCTTCGTTTGCTGTCTGTTTACCCGATGCCGCCAAGTTAGCTTCATTTGGACGGGTTCCACCATTCAGTTTACTGTCACATTGTTCGCGTACTTTCGAACATTTTGGTTCTTTCTTTTTAGAACGCCGAACTGGATGCCACCTCGTTCTGTACACAGCTGCGCGTCAATTTGAAGAGCGCGAATACTTCCACAGACATTGGGCCGTTTATCAAAGACAACATAGACGCACTTCGTAGGGACCTAGCTAACGGAGTATGCCGTTTGCCAAACATTATCCCCCCTTCCGCACCATTGTCAAAAGACACATGTGGTTCCTCCGCTCCTCCGATGACGACGGGTGGTTTATCTACACCAAATCCTGGAACAGTCACAGTGCAAGTTCGACCAAATGCCAGTGTCTCTGTTCCTGGTGGTTCTGTTTCTCAACCAGCCGTCACGCGCTTGTCTACCCCAAGTGGTACTCAACCACGCATCGTAGGAACCCTCTTAAGCTCTGTCCCTACACCTGTGACTTATGCTGGTACTGTACCTTCAACCATCCAATCCGCACGTGCTCCACATACGCAACCTCCATTACTGGCCCCAGCTCCTCCTCGTTCGTCTTTCTCCCCGTTGGCCTTATCTACGACCCAGTTATCCACAACGAGCATAGGATCACTTCCAAAGTATCGGCTAACGCAACCACTGAGTACAGTTGTCTCTTCCTCAACGTCAAACACCTTTACTCCAAACTCATCCCTCCCAACGGTGGCCACCACGAGACTCACGGCAGCCGCCACGTCTATTCGAACGTCCTACCCCACTCTCAGACCTGTTTTGGCTCCTTCTCCTTCCATTTCCTCGTCCACCACTGTGAATTTAACCCCTTTAAAAACTGCATCCAGTGTGCCTTCCATGGTACGACCGAAGTTGGGCATTCCAAGTGGTCCTACCTCTATGAATTCCAATGCCTTATCTGTGAGCCGAACAACTTCACAGTTGTCCGGCCTTTCATCTTCCCTTTTCGACAGAACCAGCAGCTTAGAACGAAAACAAGACTTGAATGGCGATGAAGTTAGAACTCCCACCAGTTTGTTGTCTCCTTCCAAAGATCAGCCTTTTTTCCCTCCACATCAAATTCGGACTGTATTAGGTAATCACGACCCGTCATTATCTTTGACTGAGGATGCGGTTGTATGTTTATCACATGGGTTACAAGCACTTGCTCGATCTCTCCTCACTCGACTTAGCGCAGTCGTTTCACATCGATTAGAGCGTCTGCCTGATGACCCACGACTGGTTCAAAGCGACTGCACGCGCGAGCAACTTCGGTTTCTGCAGAAACTTGATGAGCATGATAGAATGCGCCAGTCGGAGTTGGAAAAGGACTTTATACTTAAAGCTGCCAAGGTATGCCGGTCCGCTTGGCTTATTTCCACATATTGTTTTCTCAATGTCCTGCATGATTGTTTACCTTGAGATCACCTGACCATGGTCAAAATATTTAGGTGAATCACAGATTGACGTGTCCTTGTAAATAAACAAATCCAAATTATTGTGGTGTCAGTCGAGGTAGTTTAATAATAGTGCCGAATTCAACGTTAATACAATCACAATACAGAAATGCGTACCTAATTGTGGCTTTCCGTATGCTGAGTGCCTGCTTATGTCCAGTTTTTCTTTCATCTAGCCAGTCACTTCAGTGAAAGTGAAATGTACATTTGAAGACTGGGGTCGGAGTTCTCCGTCAAGAAAGCGTAGATAAAGCCTACGTGTTTGAGCTGCCTACCGTTCGTAGACTGGAGTCCAGAGTTACTTCACACTGCGGATCACTAATGCCTATATATATTCTCGGTGCTTTCGTAGTATGTAGATATGAATTAGTATTTCTGATATCAGATAAGCTTTCTGTGCCTTGTGTAAGACTATCCATCCTCTTCTCCACCCACGTGTTGTGAGCACATCCAACGACACTGACAGCTACAAGGATCACTGACCAGCAAGTAGTCAAATTTTGTGATGTATGCCATTATAGGCATCCCGTTAACTGGTTCTCAAAAAGGAAAGATAATGGGTTAAGCATAGCATTGCGGCCTCGTAAAAAACGCAAAAAGCGGTAGTTTCGGAAAGGTTTGATAAGCACTCGGCAGATTCAACAAACTTTTGAAATGATGATTTATCAATCGATTCTAAGCGCTTCCCAATTGGTGACTAACCTGTTTACTGAAGAAGGCACTCGCATTCCACGTCTCGCACTTGGCAGTTTGTTTTTCACTGTATCGAACTGGCCTTAGCTACCTCGTCTGTCACCGCCATTACTTTGACAAGTTTACCAGAGGACAGGTTGGTTGTTGTTGGGCCGAGGATTTCCGGTTTTATTACTTTCCTTTCCGTTGTCATACTTTCAATGATACGCGAATGTCGTTACATGCCTATGATGGATGAAACTCTTCATTATTGCTGTATGGACTGAACTGATCCATGGTTTAGAACAGTCACTGCCCACTCCATCCACATCTGCAGATGGTTTATCGCCACCCATGAAACGGCACTGGTGTTAATCGTTTGAGGAATTTTCTGGTGAAAATACTGTTTTCGAGCGATCACTTGCTTACTTTTCCACTTGCTTTTTTGTGTTCTCGTTTCGCACCACGTTGATGTTCCGCCGATGGGTATAGTCCAGACACGCAAGTCTCCGTTGGCTTTGACAGCGAGAAATTATATTTTATCCTAAGCAGACCCGTTACAATACCTGGTGAGTGGGGGAGGAGGAGAGAAACAGCTCGATCCCGATCGAAACATTGCAATAAGCTTGTCTTCCTGACTAATAAACAGCCGTTCTTGACAAGTTTTGGTTCCATGGCTAGAAATTGGATATCATCTCAACAGACTAAGTCTTGGAAATCAAACAGGCCTTGGTCAGGGTCTTAGATGCATTAATCACATGTCTACCCTGAGGGAACTTCTCTGCCACCAGCAACTATCAATTTGTGAGACCTAAAAGCAGCGTTTGAATCGTTCGATCACGCTGCTGTGGACATCTGTTCAACACGACATTTGGATGTGCGGTCCATGTTACGGAGGTCTGCAATAGCGTCTCCATACAAATATGCACTGTTCGTTTTTGGCTACAGGGGTTCGTGCCGACTTTCAATTTTCTTGAATATGAGGAAACGGTTCGCTCGGTGGGGTTCCCCCTCCACACATCTTGACTGGAATAGGTTTTCTAAATTACCATACAGGCTTTTGTTGTTTCGTTAGCGTCTTTCCGACTAGTCTGAATTTTGACAGTGTGGTGGGAACCCCTACTGCCAAACCCAGTGTAGCTTCCGGCGAACTCGAGACGGGGGTATAAAGGCCCCAATCGGTAATTGGCGTCGGAAATATCTGTGTAAAATGCAACACTCCCGTATGTCCTGTTCTATGGTAGTGAGCGTACAGGGATAATATGTGACGCACAAGGCCCCTTCAACTAGGCTGACGGGGCCAATTTACAGGCATCTTTAGCCAGACAAGTATCGACAGAATATCAACCATCGTCGTATACAATTGTATACGGTAGCTTGGACATTTTTTCCAATTGAAAAGGCATTACTCAAAAACAATCTGCAGATGGTTGACGGAACACGAAGAAGTGGAACCTCAGAAGTGTTGTTTCCTGGAAAGTTTGAAAACCGCCAATATATTTTTCGTACAGGAAGCAACGACGTTACCGAACGTTTAAGTAATCGAACTGGTTAGATTTGCGCAACCGTGGTTGTGTCTGCATTGACTAGTCGTCAATAAATGTTGATAGTTCCCCGGTAAAACGTCGGTTAATAAAGGGGGCTTCAGGGTCCGTTTGAGTTATATGCACTCTGCTAGAAAGTGATTCCCACGTCTACCGCCGTGTGGGCCAGAACGACGCGAAATATGGACTGCCGTAGTACAGCATACGGTAGTGATGCAGGTCACCAGTCTACTCCGAACGGACATCGTTGGGTGCCCATTTGGGTCAACCAACAGTCCACCGTAACACCGTAGCCACGGTGCTTGAACAAAGCGAATACTGAGTAGGCTTAGTTGTGACAGATCCCTTGCTAATGTTTGTACTTGTATAAACCCCACAATGGAACGGCAAGTGCTGTTTTTACTTCGTTGGGGAGTGGGTCCGAGTAATTTCAATCTTACTGACAAAAGATTAATATTAACATTATGAATAATCAATCGCTATCTGGCATTTTTGCCGCTGATTTGGTGGAAAATTTACCATAGTCTCTTCCCTTGGTTTCCGAGTAAACCACGCTGCCGTCGCCCGAGAGCGTATTATCACTCAGAACTAGGAGTGCTGCAGATTATGGGATACCATCGGGACTATTGCTTGCCGATGAAACCATGTGATAAATAAAGCTGGTGGTGCAAGGTTATCTCTAGTTTGCCGGTGATTTTTGTTGTTACTCTGCTTTGCATTACGAGTGTTGCCTTCCTCTGTATGTGGCGTCCGACATGCTCCGATTTGCGCCCAGTTCTGTCGTCCCCTGATGTTGAAAAGCTGTCCGGGGAATGCCTAGTGTTCCCGGATTCGTAGACTACATTGGTTCCAGTCACCAGTCGCTCATTTTGGGAGTGCAGGCGACCTGTTGCTACTCTAGGGACTAGAAATTATCATATAGGTAGATCTTAGTTTTCATTTTCTCAGCAAGTCCAGCCAAACAGTGGTGTTATCTGCTCGATTGATCACGTTGCTTGAGTCAGCCCCGTAACTCTCACCAGATTCTTTTTGTCCTGCACTCCACACATCTCACAAGCAAATATCTCTTCTGCTCCTGGTCGCCTATCAACCCACCAGAAGTGAGGGCGGCATACTGCCTAGGTCAATCGTACGGGACCAGGACCCAAGTTTACGGGAAGTCGGTCCCTACATATCTGATTTTCTGTAGCTTGCACTGGAGTCCCATTAGGACGCCACACGACTCAACTCAAAACAAGGCAAAGTCCAAACGTACTACCTTGCGAATAATCCGACTGTCGCGGTGATAGGATGAGACGAATGTGATTGAGTGTGGCGTATTGATCACACTCGCGTGCTTGACCTTTCTGGCTTGAATGAATGAAGGCAAATATCCAACTATGCTTTGGATTATCCCATCCTCTGGTGGAATCGAACTGACTAAATACCATTTATCACTTCAACACGACTGCTCCGGCTGACCAGCAGTCCAAGCAGTCACACTGCATCCTGACCATATCTTGAGATTGAACGGGAATTTAAACGGGATGACGTAATTAATCAGAATGAGCAGAGATTAGGTATGTGGTGTGATTCGTTTGCCACACGGGTGATTCGGCCCCGAAAAATGATGTTAGGGATCCGCATTCAATCGGCTAATTGCCTAGCCCACTGGGCAGGTAGTCTTACTCGACAGCACACCTTATCGAGTACTGACAAGTCAGTTCATGTGAAACAACGTATCGTCCACAGAGGCGCTTAGTTCCGATTGCAGCCCACCGTACAACCAGATCGGCCACCGCTATCCTCTTTATCTAACGGTCCTTTAGGACCATAGTAGGCCGGCGTGACTGTTAGCTCATTAGGTATTATGCTTCCGGTATCATAATGGTAACGTCTTCACAATTTGAGTATGAAAGGTGATCCAGAGTGTGTGGTCTTCACAAAAGCCGATCTATGACTGAGCGTTCCCGCATTTCGGGACCTTCTGTCTTCTGAAGGACACAATAGCGAAGAACTACAACCGACGAGAGTCGTTTCCCAGGCGGACTCCATACACGGTTGACAAAGTTGATGACCTCACACTGAGATTTTCAACACTTGGATCTGACCATTTATTTGAAACAGTGGTGCGTCGTATATCCGTCGACCGGTGTTAATGTAGGAACACGTATCGGTATTCCGCTCAGGGGCGAGATGGCTCAGTAGTTAGAGCGCGAATTTACTGACCGGAAGATCCGTGGTTCGAACCCGACCTCTGCCTCTCGACTTCCCCTGTCTAGGTTTGGGCAACCTTGTAGTATCCCAGCCCTCGTGCTTCCTTCTGGTGGCGTGGCAGCTAGACACCGAAAGGGTGTTACAGCTGAACGATTATCTTTTATTATTTATCCCCGCTCACTCAGACAAAAGTGTTGAACGCTTGATGATTGCAAAAATGTTATATGGACAGGATCGATTGCTCCTTCATCGGTTTGGCTTCTGCTGGAAGCCAAACCCCAAACTCAGGAAGCCTGAGGGTGAATGGAGACCTGTTGCTGTGGTTGCGTCATAAAACTCATTACAAGTTGCTTCTGATAGTCATTCGAATAAACCCAAAAGGCAACTTCGGTTGATAGGCGTATCCCTACAAAACAGCTCCGCGCTTGATGCTCATCTCTAGACTTAGATACGATACTTGGTGATTGTAGATGGGCCGTGGAGTGGGAACTGTCGGAAAAAACGAGTGCCTGTTCTAGAACAGCATCCAGATGACGTATTCTTTCATGATTAGATATTGCCGGAGATGGTTCCCATCTCTGAGTAATAAATAGCAGAAAAGACACCTTACGACTTGAAACTGCTGTTCGTTCTAGCCATTTCCGGCAGCCGCGCACTAATCTTTATCGCGGTAAAGTGGCATCTTATCGTATTTTTCCTGATTCTGGCATCCTACGAACTTAGGCGCGGCAATCATCCGTGGAAGCCAGAACTTGGTCTTATCTGTGAAATATGCTTAATCCGCCCCTTACATGCTGGTTAAGCACTATCTAGGGTTTAAAGCTGCATTCAAACAGCATCTGGAAGCCACGTGTATGCAGGCGCCAGATAATGCTCAAAGGCAAATGACCGCTTTGTCTGAGCAAGATGAGTCCCCGATCTTGGGTGCCACCTCTCCCACCCTAGTGTATATCTATGCTCATTCGGATATTCGAGGTTTGAAACATCTAAAGGATTCCACGGGTCATCATGTGTATGTCCATGGTCATCAATATTTACACAGTAGACTGCCAATGAAGGGTTGCACATTCAAAGCTACTAAATGAATGGTGTGGAAACCTCCGGCTGTTACTGAGTTGGAGACAGTTTTCTTACACCATGAAGACCTCCAAGCGATTTCCGCTTGGAGGAAACCAAACTGCCGCCTCAGGGTCATTCGTTAAAGCAAACGACCAATCCAGTTACCTAGCGTCTATCCGATATCCTAGAACCGACTGGTGGTTAGTGGTATGATTGTATGTTTCCAGCTGCATTATCTATCCGGTAATTGATTTCATCTTCCATAGTTCGCGTTTTTACATGTAGTTATAAATCGTCGGTTTTTCAAACTTACAGTTAGATGCCTGAAAAGGTCAGTTTGCCTGCGCTAAATATTGACTCGCGCGAAATTCAAGCTTTCTTTCGTTCCACTGTCTAGTCTCGATCTCGGAATGAAGACCCCGACCAGATTCGCATGCGCGAAATGGCACGACGAATCGCCACGGAGGACTACGAACGCGAAAAACAACACCAAGCTAATCTCACTGCGTTGCATGCAATCGGACCGCAACGTAAACGTCGTTTCGATGTTATGGACGACGTTAGTGGCTCTGTTCCAACTGACCCCTCCACCGGTAATTACTCCGGACAGGACAACGTGAGCACCAGCTCCAGTCAAACCAGACTATCTCTGCTTAGTGCGAACCGTCTAGGTGTGATCAATCCGACATCCGGAATTTACGTTGCTCAAGCCAGTTCAGAAGTCCCACAGCCCAACGTCTTCCCTGCAGCATCCTTGAGCAATTTATCCTACGCACTGTCCTCAGAACCACCCTCTGGTGGATATTCGCTTGCACAGTCCTCTAGAATTCATCGTGCCACTATCAAAGACATACAGCTTGTGTTGTCACGGACACCCAAACTTCGACGTAGCCTTACCTACTATCGGACGCATTGGCACTCGTGACTTCCCTTTCAGCGGATGGGGGCTATTCGCGCTTTCACACATTTCAGCTTTCAGTCCTTACTCATTTACGAGCCGGAGGGTACATAGTCTATGGGTTTCATCACAACAAGATGCTTTCTGCGTCACCACCACCTGCAAAACCATCACTGTCTTAGTGATTCGAACTCGCTTGCTCATTCCACTCCCATATTCTTGTATATATCGTAGGGCGCTTAATGCCACAGAGATTTGTCCAAACATGCACACCCCCTGATCTATTTTTTGATACTTCCTGATGTTTCAGCTTCATCCCCTTCCTCCTTTGTACATATCTTAGGTAAAGGATTTGATTGAGCCCCAAATTCGTATGCTATGTACTGGTTTGTTCCAGATTTTCTGACCAGGTTCAGTAAAGGAATCTCCAGGGATAAAAATGGTTTGTATAAAGCACTGCTTCCACTAAACCATTGTTTTTACTAATGTGTGGGTCGTTTAGAGTTTCACTCCACCGTATAAATTGTTGAACACATTGGTCACTCCAGAAAATTGGGCCAAGGAAGTATCAAAAGTCTGAGCTCTGGTCACAACTCGCTAATGGTGGAATTGTCTACTCGTTTCATTAGCACTTCAACCGCAACGTCTACTTCTTTGACTTCATAGTTCTACATAATGGGCCTGAGTCACCGCTTTCCTAACAGCAGCTCACGGGTCAACTGCGTTTAGTTGCCTTCTGTTATGCCGTCCTAGCGAAGTAAATGCTATCTATCCAGAAACAGGTGTCAAGTAAAGAAGCGTCCCATCACAGATGTCAGAACAATTCTGTGTACCAGCGGAAACACAAGTGAACACTATAGAATAGAATGCTATGATTAACTGGTCTTCGGGGGATGATCATGATGTTTGACATTCGAGAAAGATCGAAAAGTGTTTGGCAACTGGCGAGAACGTGGCAGATGGGAAATGCAGGCCTATAAACCGTTGGAGGATTGTGTGGTATTGCTCTTAGGAACTTACAAAAGAGCAATAAGTAGTCATGGACAGAGAAAGTAGCTAGGTTCTGGTGTTTATGTGGCAATGGGAAAAATTAGACGGGTCATAAAGTGAGGGGCTGGAGAATTTAGTTCTCCAGGATGACGAGAGAAGAAAGCACGTGGCAAACAACTCAGCTATATCTGATCACAAAGGTAGCCGGTTGAAGTATACCTGAAACGTAAAAGTGACATGCCAACATTAGTGTAACGAACAGAATCATGCTTAATTTATTAGGAAATGCATTATTATGGTAAAGCGAGAGTAAGCGCCTAGTGTTGGTGAAAATTAGCGACAGCGAGATACACTCAGAATGTAATGATGGAAATTCGGTACCAGAGAGCACCAAGAAGAATTAGCAAGCGAAATAAACTGGGGAGTACAGGGCCAGCAAATGAAACACAAAGGGCCCTAATTATGCCAAACGAACCTGCTTAAGCAATGAAAGGAGCTTGAGAATAAAGACACTGGCGGGATGTTGCACCCAGTTGGAATCCGAGTCAAAGTGAGGCAGTCAACTTCGATCCCATTGAAAAGTCGGTTAGCCGGCCGTCTTATACTCCTTTATTGATTATTGTTGTTTCTTAGTAGCAGGTGTGCAGAGGAGTTCTAGAACATCTACAGGAGCAGAGAATTCCGGACGGACGTTAGAAAATAGTCTTGCGCTATTGTGCTTTTCATCTGTATTTGGCCGGTTTGCTCTCGGGCAAAGTCCAACCAGCTTCCTGTCGCATCAACATTCAAGGATGGCACATTTCGGGCAGCGAGATGCCTTAATCTTTCTGACCCAAATAAGCTACGGATTCGGTTCGTTTGCAGAGGAACCTGTCACTCCAGTGCTGGGGTGGATTACCGAGTCCTCAAAAAATTGTTTACGGGAAGCGGCTAGAAATAGTTACTAGATCGCCAGACAAAAAACCTCGTGGTCTATTGATTTTTGAGGTCTAATGTATATCGAAATTTACAACTGCTTGTACTCAGTTGAAGAAATGATCCTGGCGACAGCTTGGAAAATTGGCAGAAGAGAGTCGTAGAGTTTGTACACAACCGCGTTTGAAGATCGAAGTATCAACCAGGTAGCAAACTTAGTTTATTGCGGCCGTGGCTTCAAGTTAATGGAATTTATGATACACTAAACTTCTCGTAAAGGGACCGTTTGTTTTGGAAAAAAGTGCCGATAGTGGCGGATGGCGGTGTAAGATTTTTGACGCAGTATCGGGCTGTTTCGTCAACTCACTACCTGAAACGAATTTCACCGAGAAACGTAGGGGAAAAGCCTACTTGCGATAACTATCCACAATAACGCACTAGGCACTTCTTACATAACTCGGCTAGGTGTATTTGCGCCTGGTTCCCTTCAGTAACGGGATAAGCTGATTGAGCAGCCGAGTCGAGGTGTTGAGGTCTTAACCGTCAAGGGAACTCACCATAAATTCAGCTGTTCCTTCCCGTTGTTTAAACAGTATAGTCATGGTGAGCTTCTTCAACTGATAAAGCTCGTGCTGTTCAACATGAAGCATCAACAATGGTGAGTACCTTATGCGTGATTAGATCGGAACTGTCATTTAAGAGCACACCAGAAAGGCAGCCAGGACGCTCATCTCGGTGCTCCTACAACATCCGAGCAATAATTATCTTTGGCCTAAAACGGTCCAATACACCTTCCAACAATCGAAAGAACTATCAAAAGCTCGCTCTGTTGTTCGTTGCAAACAGGCGAACTCAAATGATGGAGTAGCCTGTGTTTCTTTTTAGCAACGTAAATTGGTTGTAGGTGGAAGAACATCATTAGTGGTTCTAGAGAGTATACCTGATGCCTGCGGACCCGCGGCACGTGTTTTCTTTCGTGACTTCGTGTGACCATGTTCACCGCCATGATAGTTTGCTGAAAACATGCACACGTATTGCCTGAGCACCGACGGACTTCGATAGTTCACTGGATTACGGGTCGGTGTACTGAGCGGCCCGTATGGTGGACTACACGTACCTGTACTTGTGATGGAAAAAACTGACGCGTGCGGTGTGTGGAGCCCAGGAACGGTGGTTTGATTGCCGGATAGCGAGGGATAGGCGGTAGGCGCCGGCCGAAGATCAATGGGTTTGGAAATCGAATGAGCAACACCGTTTACCAGGAAGTACACAGATCGTCAACCACTTATGTGCACGCGCAGTTGACTTGAACGGTCCTAAGTGGTGCCGGACCATTATCCAGCTGTGCAGTTGACGTGACCGCAGTATACTGAAAGCCTGCTGCTATCTTGCCGCACGAAGTCAAAATAGTGTGTTGGTAAAAGCAGGCAGAATATAAAATTTGACTGACCATTCCGAATCTGTGCGCTTTCTTATCGTGGCGTCTAATTGCAATTCTTCATTTGAAGTCACATTATTGTAAGGCTGAAAACAAACACGCTGTAAAGGAAAATTGAGTTTTAGCACTAGTGCAGCCAGTTGCACGCGGTTAATTTAGGATAATGTTTGTAGTTCAGGTTGAGCGGTCCAGTCCAGCTGACATTATTAATTCGTAAAAGATTAGTGCTGAGTCGACGTGTTTGCTCACGCAACAGTGCCCTGCTGCACATCCGCGCAGTGGTAATCTACGAACTGATGCCAACTGGAACGGGGACGAAAAATTCGCAGCCAAGTTGCCCCCAGCTCAACGAACAGAACAACGTGCTTGGAGGACCACGCGAAGAGTGGAAACGAGCCATGGGATGTCAAAAAATAACTTGCAGCGAAGTACGAAAGACTACCAGCAAACTCAACTGCGCTGGTCGTTGCCGTCTCCCTGGATCGGGACCCCGAGATAGGACACATCAATGGTTAGAAACATTGTGAGACATGCACTTGCAGTGCATAGCTACGCACCCGTATAGCCCAGGATAATCTACGAACGAAACTGGAGGCTATAACCACTGTACAACAAGTATGCGGTTTTCACAGCTGACTATAATGATGGACCATAAGCATGCATGAACCAGAGCAATCTATACATGCACTATATATATGCACTAAAATACCGGAGGTTTCAACGAAAAATCAAGATGGATGGATTGTAGGTTGAAAACTTAACTAGAACAGATGTTTAATTAAAGCTTTGGAGGTCCACCTGCGTAGCTGTATAGTGGCGACAGTCATAGCTTCTATAAATCTGAGCACAGTTTGTGCTGTTACTCGCCGCACTAAGAATATGACCGTCACGCTGGACATTGCTGATGGCCACAGCTTCCTTCAATTTGGATCGTTTTGGTTTCCTGCTGTCATATAAGTAGACAGATACCTTGTTAGTAATAAGTACCATTTCTTTAAAACCGAACAGTTCATTTTGGTTGTTTATCGGACCTTGGAGAGTTGAGATTCCGAAATTAAGGTTTCCTAAGCTCTGAAACCGAATGTGATGCGTGAACGTGAATCAACCTAACTGAGGTGTGTAGGTGCAACAGGTCACTCGAAGAACACCGTCGATAACACGGGCATCCCAACCATAGACTTCCTTAGACGACCTTTAGTTCAACTTCTCCTAATACGCCCGTCTCCCAAATACGTTCATTCGACATAATCATGTAAGCTTCAGGAATGCAACAATCTGGTGACTTCCCACAATTGTCTGGCTGGGGTTGGGTGTTTATACTGCGAAGTTCCTACCATTACATCACGATGACTACATTGGTCACCAGTATTCCACGAAAAGCCGAATAAACAGTTCAGGGGTTACACAAATAAAGCATTTGTTCCACTCACAGGTTAGGGAAATTTTTGGCCCCATGCGTATATATTTGACGAATCAGCCCAAGGTTCGAGCACAGAACAAGCTTTGTTTGCTCTATCTCTGTTTCCATGGTGGCTTTCAAGGGCGTCTTCATTAGATTGCATAGTTCATAGTACTCACACCATGCTTACGTGACCATATAAACTTCTCAAACTCCAAACGCTTTCGGATAATTGGGGTTGACTGCATATCTCCGTAAAACTTAACAAAATAAGCAATTCAAATCATAAAAATATTGTAATACTATTAGACTCTGAAAATTACGAAGAAATGCATCCAACCAAAAGATTTCGAGTTTGACTATCGTTTTAAGCGCTAGGGAGGTAACTGATTATTGGAAATGTGGTTAGCAGAAAGGTTGATTCGTAGAAACCAATAAAAATATCGTCATACAACACCAAGGTTTGCTAACAGACCGGGATGTGAATAAGTAAGAATAACAACCAAAGACTACTCCGCCTGACTACTGCGAATAGGCAAAGTTGTTAGACAGCAGGGCTTATTCTAGGCCGCTGAAGATAATTTATTATGGGAAAGAACCAAGGAAGTCGCAAACCGCTCAGAATCAATGACCAGAGACGGATAGTTTGGACCAAATCCTATTCTCGGGACTCACTTGTCAGGAAACAAATCGACGGTCAGAGTGAAAATGACTTGATTTTATTAGAAGGTTGTCGACAGGCCGCAGGGATATCCCCATAGGAGGAGAGGTTCGCTGACCGAGCGATGGAGAACCGGAGAACACGAGGTAGCTGACTGCGCAGTTCTGAGCATTTCCTCGTTTGCTGCATATTCTATAAGAGTGCGAGGAGGTTTAACTCGAGGATCGATGTCAGGGTGTTCTCTAGAGACCAAGTCGGGTTGTGGGCTCATGGATTGGAAAAGTAGTGATTTAACCTGAGGGTTCAGATCCAGCGTTCGCGTACGCCGTTTTATTTGCTTTTTTTTCGAAATCGCCTTCATGCGCGGAGGCTTGTGACCATCTGCTGAAAGTGTAGAGGAAATGCCCGTCGTGACTACGCAACATTCTGTTTGCGAAAGATCTTTATCCAAAACACTACGAGGGCAGGGGGGTGACATGGCTGGATCAGCGTCGTTTTCGTCAGTGCACTTTGGCCGAATGCTAACTATTGAGTCTAAGTCGAGACTACTGGTATCACTGGAGTTCTTCGAGTTAGATGTGGATGATTTTGAGGATTTGAGATTATTTTTGGCAGTGGGGGGACGAGAAGCAGAATGAACCGAATTTAATTCCCCATGAGGCTGGATCGGTTGAACTGGCCGTCGTACAGCCATCGAACGGTTGGCAATTTCCTCCTCACGCTCAGGAGTGGGCTCTGTTGAGGACCGTTCAGTGACCGTGGAAGTGGAGTCAATGTCACGAAAGTCATCAAGCGGAGTAAAAGGAGTTAGTGCGACAGGTAAATCCGGTTCAATATTCGAAACAAAGCCTGATGATTCTGAAACGTCCTCAGTAGCAGTCGCGACAAGTTCAGATCGGGATCGCTGTATCTCCGGTTCATGGATACTAGTAACCGACAGTCTAGGTGTATAGGTTTCAGTGGAGAATGTAGGAGCACTGTCAGTTGCATCCCAAACTTGGGTGATGGTCAGCTGAGGCAGTAATGGTACGGAGACTAGAGTGATGAGGGGAAGACAGCAGATTGTACACATATCGTCAGTGGGAGTCACCGTTTCGGAGCAATCAGGTATGACATTATTTAGCACACGCTCGAGATTTTTCGCACCGATGAATTGTTTCGGGTCTATGGTTAGAGGTTTGGGTGGCTCCAAGCAGAAACGCTGTTTAGCCTCTAGATGTTTAGATTGAACTGGGTTGGAGGAACAGGGTGGTAGGGGTGTGAGGGGAGAGTAGACTTTGTTAACCACAGCCGTGGGATCACTAACACTGGATGGATCAAATGGCTGGCGAAGGTTATTGCAAGAGCCACCGCCAGACAAACATCTGAGAGGTGGGTTGTCCACCTGGAGTCGTTTTCGCCGATCGGACTTGGGAGGATGCCTGATAGGAGTAATCATTTGTTCAGCGCCCACATTCGAGATAATAAATTCCTCGTCCGATTCACTGGACCTGGAAAAGACCGAAAAATAGGTGAACGAGAACACCAACGTAGGGTGCAACGAACATTACACCATTGAAACCGTAAGTACATGCGGACTGCCTGCTTAATTGCAAGGAACTTCAGAGGTCGTATTAGTGACAGACTCCATGTGGAATCTCCTATGACCCATACTGAGACCTAATTGTTACAGTCGGGTAAAGTAACCGAGCCAGAGATTTGATTCGCGCTGGTATGTACCTGAAGTTGTATAAACTGTACTTGGCGATGAAATCACAGAATTGGGTAATCACGGGTTGTCATGCACCAGTAGCGATCTATCATGACGCGCCTTCGATAAGTGGACAGAACACTGACTGGGTACGCAGAGTATGTGTAACAGGACTGATCGGAATGAAAAGCGGACTGTATGTGCCATGGCCTCCCAAAACAGTTTCCTTTCCAGACGCTGTGGAAAACCCCATGTGAATGCACATAGCTCAGTGGATAAAAAAGAGTCTTACCAAGGTTTGATGGATACATGGCACTTGGGATACCAAGTACTTATCCAAAGATTGTCCACATTTTAGTCTCTCCCCCCCCCAACACCACTGCACGACCACGATGCATCTCCAGATTAGAAAACAGCTGGTTAATTGTGGAAAGTACCGAGAGAGCGAGTTGGCTGCATGTCTTCTGCACACTCCTGATTCACCTCGGAAAACAGTTCTCATTCGTGGCTTCAACTGCAACTCCTTTGTTCGTACGTAAAATCGTGTGCATTTCTGACCAGTTTCACTTCTTGCGTGATCATAACCTACTGACGTTAACTGTCCGTCGCATAAGAATACAGTTTGATAAGATTACATGCCTCAAGTTAGCGGTACTACCACTGATATCGGCAATTAATAGGCATGTTAATGATGACACTGTTATGATCAACGGCAACCTAGTTCAAAGGCTGGTAGTTCCACGCTATCCAACAAAAGCTGGATAGTTTGCCGAAGCAGCGAGAAGCGATTTTGTCTAGGCCTGGAGAAGTAGACGCATTAGGAAGTTTTCATTCACCGCGGAATCCACCAAAACAGCAACCACCGACCAGCTTTCTTTGAAGCAACATAGAGAGACTGACTCTAAGTTGAATGTTAGCTCTAAACCTAACATGAACAGTTGCTCTCTAATGAATAATCCGCCTGCAAAAGAACAGCTTCGGTTGATCCCTGTGTGTGGACCCTCTATGGAGGGAGAAGAACCGTGCCAACAACAAGTGGGGGCTGGCCGATGGAAGTGAGCTTCGAATTGGGCTACCATCTGCCACTACTAAATGGTGTTAGTAGTTGTATGTGGGTAAAGCAACCGCACTTACGCAAAAAAAAGCCAGAAGAGGCCAATCCAGAGCGAACGGTGACCCTTTTTTAAAAGATACTTTTGGGATGAGAAGTTGGCGCCAGAATAAATTGAAATGTGTCTACATTGTCCTGTCCTGAAAATACCAAACACGGTGTGCGGTTTAAAATAACGTCGTTATTACCACCTATTCGCGTAAGTAGCCCGGTGCTATTACTAGATTATTTGCAACGCACTAAACGGGATGACCAAGCGGCATAGTTTCGAGTGCAAGCGGAAGGGTCCAAAATATACGCACGATCGGGACCAGGTCAGGCTATTGGTTCCATATTGCCTACCTAGAAACTAGAGGAGGCCTGAGGTACCAGAAGTCAATATTCGGTCAAGAGTCATCAAAAAGTGGCTAGCTAAACTCAACAATTGCTATTTTAGGGGGTACTGAAAAGTTCGACCGCTCACGCGCCCAATTTTAATAACTGCGCAGGAGCAGTCAGGAGAATAGCATAGTGTGTTGTTGACGAAACATATTACTAATTAGGCTCCTAAAAATTCCTCGACAACCCATGGCCGGTTTCGCCCTTCGTGGGGCTTATCAGGTAGGCGCAGTCCCCGAGGTACCATCAACCATACTTGAACCCAAATTATACGCAAGAGGCGAAGTACACTCACTCGCAAATAAAGCCCGTGGTAACGGGAGACTCACCTGAATTCTAACTGAATCTTTCGTTTGTGATATTCTTCAACTGAATGTGCTGCATAAAGGCCGCCTCATGTTTAAGTTGGCACGACATTTGAATAGGATATAAAGTGGAAAATAAGGTTTACGGAAATCCGAGGACTGCGCTTACATGATAAGCCACAGAAATGGCGAATACGACCACGAGCTGTCAAGGTTTCAGCAACCTTCGTGAGTCGTTTGTTCCGGCAGGAAAATATACTGCCATATCGTGTCAACCGAAACTTGAGGAGGATTTGTGCAGCACCTTCGGTTGAACGAGTCTGAGTCTCCCGTTAAAATCAAATTAGCGTTGTGAATTATTCTTCATCTTTTCGGATTACTTTTAAAGAAAATCATGGTGAAGTGAGTAAGAGGACAAGCACTATAATGGTCTTGTGTAAGAGGTAATCCTGCAAATTTTACAAATTCCAACTTACGCAAAATAGTCATCAGGACCGATGAGATTGTGACGGCCATTTCTGCACGAGATAGATAAAAACGAATGTGGTCAATTCGTGCGATGAAATTAGTCAAGCCAAGCATAAAAGTTTCACACAAGGCTTTGGGAGAACAACGGGCCCCACCAATTGGTTTCTGAACACACGGTTGCAGTGCAACAACACAACGTGATCCCCAACATAAAAATGCTTTGTGCACATGTTTGGTGAGCTAGAAGATAGCATAAGTATTCTTGAGCACGAATATACAGTTGAGAAACCCTTTTGGGGACTCAGTCTGTCGCGGACGGCGCCAGGGACACCAGGAGCTTTAGCTAGTGGGTGGTTAAATGATCAAAATAGAAACTAAGCAATCTCTCTTGTCAGCACTGTTGAAATACTGGCAACTCGGGTGCGTTCATTGGTAGATGGCCTAGTGGCTGTTGGTTTGTTCGCTGAGCTTAGAGATGAACACATTCGGGATGTACGTTGTCCATCAGAAACAACGATGCAGAGCGCAAGTACTGTGATCGAACTGACTGCCCCCCTCGCTCTCTTCC
>SJOL01001309.1:28336-69600 GCA_004794785.1 Opisthorchis felineus | reverse complement strand
TAGGCCAGCACTAGGTCCCCTCCCTCACCCACTCTTTTTCTCTTCTTTTCACTCTAGGGCCTTAAATATAATTAGACGAACCTTATGGTTGTATGGCAGTGAAGCATCAATGTCAACACTGATGTTGTTGTCTTTGATGATGATGACATTCGGGAAGATGTAATCAGTGCGCGGTTTATTCTATCTTCGTGCACGCGCTTATGCAGTTTTTAAAGGGTATTTTTAGCGTCTAAGGTGGCTGGCTGCTTGACAGTCATTTTCATCACACGGCCACTCATGTCACATGTTAAAGATATTCCCTAAAAACATAAGCCGGAGCACGAAAAGGGTAACTACCAGACACGTAGTGATGATGAGTGGTGACGAAGTGTTTCCAAGCCAATCGCGAAGCTAGGCGAACAGAGCGTTTGCCAGTCGATCAGCGCTCAACCACCCGCAAACACCGGAATGCTACATCTATGTAACCCCCAGTTTCAAATGCAAATGGACAGATAAAGACTAACTAACATCGGATCGTATGCCGGTTCGCTCCTTCGAAAACCAGAATAGTCACGCGAAGACATCTCTCATAGTGGCACCAACAAATGAAATATGGTCAACACAGAATGACCAGATAACAAGTAAAAAGTCCACCGGTGTAATATGACGTTTGCTGTAGGTTTGAAAAATCTACCCAATAAATCGAGGGAAGTGACTAGGCAACCGGCCCTTCGTGTTCGTGATTCTGTTCGGCTGCCCTAAGAATGAACACACCCACAACAAAGTGCAGTTTTCGAATAAAATGATAAGAAAAACGTCCAAGTACTTACACTGAGTAAGCTGGGAGTATCAAGCTCGGTGGCGCACACAATCCACAGTAGTAATTCATAAACATACTATGATTCTATGTTTCTTGAATTCCGCTATGCCGAATCCCACTCTGATTCTGTTGCTTGACCTCCCTCCTTTTTCAGTGCGCCAAATGGAACTCAGTTGGCCACCTGGTTTACCACATGAAGACATTGCACCTTATTAAGTGAAGTTTATGAATACACTTTAAAATGGCCAGTTTCCGAGCATGCATAGTACACGCCCAATTCATTGCTTTAGTTTTGCAGTCACCATACCCAAAAATTGTGACTAGTGAACACGGACGGGTAAAGAGAATGAACGGATTTCAAATACTCAACTGCAGCTACAACATAGTTACAAACAGGGCTAACAAATTCAACACATTCAGTGCAAATGACCAGCAATTCTGAGACCTGGTAGGGCATGCTCCTCGCGACTTATGAATTGCTGTTTTAATTACTAAAATTTGTCGAGTAGTCAGCAGATGGAGTAAAGCATGCTTAGTCCCACTGGCTGGTACGCATGAGGAGGAAGATTAACGAAGCCTAGTGGGAAGAGTGTGAAACTTACAGGACTCTTGATCAAAAAAAGTAAACGTTTCACTCGGCGATCTTTTTCAAACTTATATCATTTATCAGGAATATCCTATGCCTCAGCTCTAGCCGTTTCTTACGGCGAATACGTGCATCCATGGATGGGTCCATAAATGAGAATCAAGGTAACTTTGAGTCCGTTTTTTGCTGTTAAGTTGGTTGTAAATGATGAGGAAGCTTAAACAACCTTAAACCGAACAACATGGTTACTACTACTAAGGGTACATTTCTTATATATGGCGAGAATCTTCACTCCTTTTTTTCCACACCCTATTGTTATGGTTGAGCGGCCAGTCAAGTGGACATCCACTGAAAAAAAACTCTCCAGAAAGTTGAAAAACTCATTTGATGGCCTACGCGTTCGTCTGCGCTTCAACTTTGTTCCTAACTCCAGGTAACATATGGACTACCAGTTTCTAACTGCTATCACTAGCTATCGCATGGATTCATTCGCTGCACGTATCGTGCATCATACACTGAGGTGTTTGAGACAATTATTCTCCGCCGAATCGGAGAAATTGCAGACTCAGTCGGGCACCCGATAGAATCAGTGTAATGTGATAGTGAAAATAAAGTCTAATGGGTCCTTACTAAACCACTGTATCTTGTACCCCGACTTTTAACGACCGAGATGCGAATAAAGGTTCGTACGCGCTTTGTACTCATGACGGCCTATAAACAATCTCCTATCTTCATGACCTAGTATATACTGCACACAAACGTTTGAGGTGTGCATCCAGAACCCACTAAACATTTATTTTTATATCATATTCCTAGAGTTCGAACAAGGTTGATTACGAGACACTTATTAGCAGTCACAGAAACACAGTCACATACACAGCCTCTCCCCAGACACATTCGTCTTTGGATGGTTCAAGAGTTGCAAAAGACCATCAGGACGATCCTTGAACAAACAGTTGCAGTAGTGTTCGAAGGCGGCGGATTTGTTCATCATATTAGGTGACCGCAAAAAGCTAACTCAACGCAATTTAATGAATACCATATCTTTGCATTAGTTCTCCCAAAGCTGAATCAACGATTATCAATGGAAAAATGGCCTGGCGGATTATTGGCCCTTGTTCCTCCACTCGTCAGAGACCGAGCTGTTCACCAAAATAAAACTTTGGTAATCAGTCGGTCAACGGCCTTATTATAATGTGCAACACCACTGCCAGCTTGATGAACAAATAAAAAAACACTAGTCGATGTTCCAGGATTAATAATTTGTGTCACATTCTCCACAACAGCTACTACGGTTCGCTTTTGCAAACGAGCATCCTTTGGCGAATTCTTCGCAGAATACAAGTTTAGATCGGACAGAGGAAAGAAAAGAACTGAAAACGTTACTTTGGTAACGGATGGTTGTATATACATTTAAGTGTGTACGGTATCAATGGTACGACCCACGCGGGAGCACACGGAGTCATGAGGAAAAGTCACCTTATGAATTCGATCCTCAGAAGAAACAGGTTGGCCATCAACAGGATCTAAAATAGCGACTGGGTGTGGCCTGTGTGTGGAACAAGGCGTGTAACCTACTGACGCAGAACGTTGGAGTAGCTCACCACAATGGGCTTTTACTCTGCCTACGCTTATAAATCAAGAATCCTAGAACGCGTGTCTGTGGGGTTGAACGCTGCATGAAACAATTTGCTGTACAGAGTTGGAGAAGTCTGATGACAATGACAGATTGAATTGTACATCTTTTTGGAAGTGTGAAAGCCGTTACAGAAGTCTAATGGAGAATTTTTCAAAATGGTTCCTGTGTGCCCTATGATAAACTCTCAGTCCTTGCTGACAATCTTTCTAAGGAATGAGTAGTCACTGACTGCTAGTGCGTTTTGTATTCCGTGCGCCTTTCCAAAAGAGGCTCCGAAATACCAGTCGGCGTGGAAATATAAGAAATAGTACCTGCATCAGTCAAACTGACATACGAGGAAAGGACTCACCATAAATGTAGTGCAGTGATAAATCGGTCCCACAGCTCGTGCTAGAACGCGCAATGAACTAAAACTAAGCCGGTAGTTGAGAGTGCGGCAGAATAGTAGCTCCAACTAATGTGTCAACCACAGAACATGGTCAAACATGAAAGCGATGTAAGTGAAAGGATCCAGGTGGAACAAGCTAGCGTTCGCGCCAGTATAGGGTCAGTATAGGTGCAAACAAAGAAGATTTATATGTAGAACAGCGCAAAAAGCAAACAGGATCGTTAGAGCTGTCTCACATATGGATGAGAACAGTAATGTGAACGAGGACGAGGTATTCAAATCCAGAGAATCGCTACAAATCTACCAAATATATGGACCGAGTTGTGTGAGAACGGCGGCTTACTCAAAACAAACGATAGCGTGGCATCAATCTAAAACATGGTAAGTGACGAGAAGTGTGAGGTTGAGTTGAGGTTGGTTAAAAGCACAGAAGAAAACAAGTTAATAAGCACATGTACCTCATATGTTCCAGAAGGTCCGGAATGGAGGTTCCTGGCAACATTGGAATGGTATTTAGCTCCCAATTGGCTCTACGTTCGACTTCTGGCAAACCCAAATGACCGGCAAGATAGCACTCAGGGCCGGGGGCATCGTCGTCTCGGATGCCCAATCGAATAGGTATTCTGGGGGAACTGTCACCCGATGGTCCAACAACGGATTCTACCTTCCTTCGGATAGCTGACTTTCGAACTGGAGAAGGGGAAGATGAGGAGCTGAACTGATTAACTCGAAAGTTTCTCACTAGCTGACGCACATCAACCGTAGTCAGGACATTGTCTTCATCACTAAGGCCGGCAAGTAAGGACGATTTATTATTCGCTGGAGTGGGCTGCGGCATATTTACTTTCGAAGTAGTATTGCCGACCAGGTTTGACAAACCAACAAATTTGTCCGAAGTTCCAGCGGTTGCCGTTTCCGCAGACCCAGTCACGGGGTAACCTTGAGGCTTGGCAAATGGAAATTCCCCAGCTAATAAGCAAGCACATAGAGAAGAACAAGAAATGATTGACAGGAATCTCGAGTGAATATCGGAGACTAGCGGGGCGGGCAGAAGTAGTAGCACATTTACCCACATGCATGGAATACACACGACAATCGAGATGAGTGCTACCCAGTTGAAATGTAGTTAAAAAGGCAGGTTACGGGGCGGATGAGTGGGAAGTGAGACCTAGTAAAAACGTGTTCAATCGATCTGCTGAGGAGAGGACGGGGCGAGAGGAGTTGAACTGCTATCGCCTGAGAACAACTTAAGTGCAGGAAACCTATAGTTTGCAAGAAAATAACCGGGGCGGATTTCAACTTTAATTTTCCTTTATACGATTAGTTGATCAGCTCGTATAAAAGAAACGGAGTGGGCACTACTCACAGCCCATGACCGGTTTCGCCCGTCGTGGAGCTCATCAAGTAGGCGCAGTTCCCGAGGTTCCGCAAACTTACTTGAACCTAAATTGCGCGGAATTGGCCAAATAAACTCATTTGCATACCAATGTGGTCTATACGGGCGACTTACATGAATCCGAGCTAAAGCTCTCGTTTATGATATTCTGCAAAAAATACACTGTAATATCTCGCATGTTGTACTAAATGAAAAGTGAGGCGGCCTTTGTCCAGCGTATTCAGTTGAAGAATATAACAAACGAAGTTCAGCTGGGATGCAGTTGAGTCTCCCAGCAGAAACAAATTAGTGTGCAAATAAGTGTATTTCGCAGACTGAATGGACACTTTTTGAGCAGGTTGAGAAGAAAAATCAGTGGATGCAAGTTAGTCAGGCTGGACATTCCGATCGTTATGAGACCAGGTCCATGGCCAAGCATCAGTGCTCGCACCTCGATTCAGGACATGAGAACAAAACAGACGCTTTCATGAAAAAAATGAGATGCACCATACCTAAATACATCAAAAATCGGAGGACCGGTGCACCTTTCATCTACCGCTGATTTTTTTTATATCGAAGAATATAGACCACCAGCGTGACCCAAGTAGAATGGTAATATCATATTAAACATACTGCATATGCATACAGCACACACAATTGTAACCAGCACGGGAAAGACCAACTCAAAGACGGCCTTTATTTTTGCTTTTCTTAGGTCGTGGAAGGTGCTGTGGAATGCGCAGAGTTATCTTCCCCTTGGTTTATTGCAGACAGGAATGTCAAGAGTGCCAGTGAAACTCACCACGCAGCCGGTCCACCAGCGAAACTCCAGTTGAATCGGCTCGCCGCCTGGTTGTAAGCCATGCACCCGTGGTTGCCAGGAGTGGAGAATGTGCAACACAATAGAACGAGCCTATCGAAGGGGAATACAAAACAGGAAAGTCGTTGACTGCTTTATAGTATGACTGAAAGACGGTGGCTCACAACTAGATTACCTAGATCTGTGCAAAATGTAGCCACTCAAAATCTACCAGCTAAAAGACAACATAAGCAATAATTTGGGTAGTCGGACTGAATTGGTGGTATAATAAACCAAGATCTGAACGACCGAAATGGCCTCTACAAAAAAAAACGGGTCGAATCAGACGGTCTGGACAAGTCAGACATGTACGTGTGAAACTCCTACACTAGTCGCCAAAATATGCCCATAGGCCGGCCAGTATTACATGTGTATGAAAAATGCGTGTTACCACAGGATTTGGGACTTATGGCTGATCGTTTACTTAACTATTTTCGCGAGAGATGTGCGCGACCTGTCAACGCCAAAAAGCTTGCACTTTAAAATTACGGGCACACGTGACCATCAAGTGGATCAGTCGATCGTGCCAATCCAACTTACTGTGCGCCTACTGTTTGTGCCGCTAACTGCACCTTAACGAATGAATTTACCTAATACCTGGGCATCCAACTAATAGGATGTGTATTCATCTGCGTTGTCATGCCTGAAAACCAAATTCATTGACCCTCTAGACAATGATATGAGGTTTCTAACCTCGGATGTCTAGACAGCGTGCCTATTGAAGCGAAACAATCGATGGAGCTTGAGTGCTGACAGTAACCATCTGTAATCTTCACTGTTACTTTCCCAGATTGTTTTTCATGATTATGTGTATTCACTGAGAGAAGCGTCACCATTCATAACTTGCCACGTCAACGAGCTGAATGTGAATCGTCCAGCTATCACCAGCAATCAGAACATTTGCACAGATGACTGAGTAATATGGCTTCTATGCTCGATTTCAATTTAGGCCACCTCGGTTTGGTATGTAGCTGCGACAGAACCCTAACGGGTAAAGTTCAATCGGGCGGCTAAAAGGGAAGAGGTATAGGAACCTGGGCTGAAAAGGTTGATGAACACGCTGTGGTACGTTTGAAGGCCTGTAATTCAGAAATGCAAAGCGTTTGACATCGAGAGGTCTCCTACAATAGTCAAGTAGAGTTAATGATCAGACACGTGTCAGAATTCTCGAAACGGCGTGAAACCTGCTTTCATGTACATACTAATGGTGAAGGGCTTGTGTACATTCTCTGGCGAATAGCGTAGATCAGGGGTCGGTGTGTTTGGTTGGTTGGTAGTCATTTTGCATCGCTACTGGTGACTAGACAATAAACGACATCTTTGCAGTTAATACTGTAAGCTGTCTGTCACGTTTTCGTAACAAAACAGGTGAAATGTACCGGGGACAAACGATCGAAAAACCAGAGCGGTTGTGGACACAAAACAACATTCCGTCCATCGCGAAAAACAAGCGGGCATGGTTTGACACAATGAAAGACTGATCGGCCAACCAACACGTATAAACCTAATCGGAATTCAATAAATACAAGCCAACAACCAGTTCTAGATGGGGACTAAACTGGCCGTGAAGTGTGAATTAGCTTTGAAACAAGCAAACAACCAAATATCATGAACAAAATTCAAGTGAGTCATACTTAAGCAGAAATCGTTCAGGTGTAGCACCCTTCCGGTGCCTAACTGCCATGCCACCAGAAGAGATGAGTATCAGACGACAGTCGACTAAGTGTAGCATAATTCCACGGAAATGCTTAGTCATTCTCGCACATACAAAAAAATTTCAGTGGAAGTAATGATATGTTGATAGGCAACTACGCGAGCGCAACACAGCAAACAAAAACGGCACTGTCGTGAAATCCAACATCATGAGCATACTCGACAGTTAACTAATCAACAAGGAGTCATGCAAGGCCTGATGCAAAAACAGCAATCGACCGGCGATCCCAAGTGTATCTTACCTCGCGCTGAAGGAGAATCAGCTCGCAAATGAGTAGCTCTGTCTGGTTGGAGCTGAGTACCGCACGTCGAACATCGGAAGCAGTGACGATGGAAGTGGTGACCGAAGGCATCCTGTCGCTCGAACGGATACAAACGCTTCGAGCACAAGTAGCAGTGAGAACTATCCTTGGACTGCTTAAAGAGGCGAGCCACGTTGTCCGAAACCTGGACAGACTGCAAAAGAACCAAAAAGTATTTAAGGTGGTGCGGAGAAATGAATTGCGCGACATCCTTCTTACAGATATAACCAACATAGTAAAAAATGACAAGGTGGCATAGCAAAGAGAGAAAGAAACGGAAAGAAACGTCAGTTTTATACATTTATTGCTACCATTTTCTTCAGCGAAATGAACCAGTCCCATGAATGCTGCAAAGACAATGTGGTGGAGTTTTGGAGGGTGAGCTGACAAGGTTTTGGAGAAACTACCTCGACTGAAGACGCCTAAGATGATGTGCACCCATTTCCAGTTGAACGCTGGATTTACCAAAGTGGGACTTTCTGGGTAGATTCAAGAACTGATGGTAGTACACCTGAGGTAGGATAATTGTTAAATATAGCGAAGCCGGAGGACACATTTGATGGATTTGACATTGTAGTTATTGGAAATGTTTGCTACATCCTCAAACTTACGAATCATAAATCGACTGAGTGTTGTGAAGTGCCGAACGGAAATTATAGAATATCAAGTTACAATAGTACCAAAGCGTAAAACAATTATTGTGGCTATCCGGTTGGGTAAAGTGTACGTTAACATGCAACGTCTACCGGGGTAGACATGCCGCTGATTATGATGTAGTCTGCATAACATCCATTTGCGAAAGTAAAAGTCACGACTTACGAAGTTCAAAAATCGGACATTTGCCTCCTGTCATGTTAACCGGATTTGGCATAAACACGTTGAGCGTGTGGCTATGTGGACCTAAGACCCATATAGAACAGTCTGGGTCTAAGCCATACCTGTCCCTTATCAAGGGCTTTCGCTGTATCCGGCCCTGATGTCGTTCACTTCAGGTCGTTGTACGGGCCCGTGTCCTGTTGCGACTTCATCCCTAGAACAACATTCGCAAATCAAGTACTGTGCTGTACCATGGACTAGCTTCCGTTTCCGGACAACCCGTCGCATCGAAACACATCCGCGGAACTCCGAGTGCAATAGCTATTAACACACGAGGCCTGCACTGAGGCACGTACAGAATAGGCTTCATACCCGATGTAAATCTAACATGATGAGACCGGTCGGTGAATAGGAGGATGATAAGCAAGCCCAATTGAAGGTTCATAATTGTCCAATCACGTGGGGATAATCTAGCAGCTGAGACCCATAACTCATACGCAGTGTGCCTTATGACCCGCATTACCCTTAAGGCACAGGTGAGGCTCACTTGTGGCTAGCTAGTGTTACCTAATAGTCAGGTCGGTCTGCATTACGCCGGTCGTAGTCACCTCTAGCACTGCTGCAGGCCCACCACAAAGGAGTGCCCAGGTGGATAGGCGGGGACACACACACAAAACACAAATAAACATGCGACTGAACTAAATGGTGCCCGTTTCGAGTGGCCTGGACGTCCACATTACTAGTGAACTGGACACAGATCACACCCACATGGCGTTCAGTGGTTGGCCATGGTTAGACTTGATTCAGTCTAGCATCACCGCAGTGCGTTGGGGGATGACGTTCACAAGCACGAGTGGAGATACCAAGAGAGTTAAATTCAAATGAATCTGCTTCCGGTGGGACGGTGAACTGGGTTACTGAAATATGGAGGTCAGATCAAATCATTGTGACATAATCTTGCTTTACTTTTCTTATCTTTGAAGTATGGTAGAAAGTCCCGTTTTTGCCAGATCTATCGGTCTATTGAAGTGCGTTTTCCAAAATGTTAGGCTGTCGTATTTGAAGAGTTCTGTTGAAAGTAGTTCCTCTTCAGTTGCCTTCTTATTCAACAATTGTTTGTTCGCTTGCCGTAACTCTTCAGTTGTCGGAGGCATTTCTCTTCGAGGTAGTCAACTCAGGCGGTAATCCAACCGACTCAGGTCGTTTGAAGTGATTATTCATAAATTCAGTTGTCTTTTGCTACAGTCCCTTGTCAACTCATTGGAATGCTGAGAGGGGAACCCTGACACTCGGTCGGATGAAAGCGTGACGCTAAGTTTGTTTTCTCCAAAGATTGATGAAGTGCTAGGACTAAATAGTTTATGAGTGGATCCACACGAAATAATGTGTGCCTTTCCAGCTGTTGTTGCAGGGAAAGGAGAATGTGTACCATAGATCAATTTGGACGGTACTGATTTTCTCGAAGTTTGTAAGGTGAAGACAGAAACATAACGTTGCGGACCCGTCAAGTGAGAGTGAAGAGAAAATCTGTTCGAATAGTAAGACTGGAGTCAGGCATCATAACTCCCCAAAATTAGCTCACAACAAGACGTCAACTAAATAGCACCCTTCCGGTGCCTAACTGCTATGCCACCCAAAGGGAGCACGATGGCTGGGATACTACCAGGTTGCCCAAGTCTAGACAGGGGAAGTCGAAATGCGGAGGTCAGGTTAGAATCATGGACACTCCGGTCAGTAGATTCGCGCCCTAACCACCGAGCGATCTCGCCCTTCCCCAATACATCAACTGGTGGTGTGGAAGTCAACCTACGCCAGTATGCTTTCACCTAATAGATTGAGTGATCGACATTTGAAAATCTTCAAAGGGGTTATTATGAGAAGTGCCGGAAAATGCTATAGAAACAAGTGCTCATATACTTAGCTTGTGCCAACAGTAGCTGTTTGTGGCAGCACCTAAGCATCACAAAACCGATGGATAGCAACAGTCCTCAACGCAATTCTAACTGTCGGCTAATTGAAACCGATTCCTCGGTTGTAGAAGTGTATAAGCGTAAGAGCACAGACAACATTCGCGTGATCCAAAAATGACATCAATTTCCGTTTATGGCTAGTCGTCTGGTCACGCAATCAAGGGAGATGAGAAAACCTCATCAATCAACACTGACTGATCCTATTGCAAAAACAACCTCACTAAGTCAAGACGATATAGTAGGCACGACCCCAGGTGTCATGTATGGGAATCATATGTCAGTGGGACAATGCACATGATTATTATTTTATGGACGTTAAGAGGACTAGAGAGTGAGAAGGGTCCTGAAGGCTATGAAAAAGTGACAATTTCTTCTGTCGCGTTCAGTTGGGTTCTAAATACTTAACTGTTGTACACCTCTTCTAGCGTCATTGACCATTATAAAGCCGAGTTATTTTTTGCCGGAACTTAAAACAGCTTGAATCTTTCCGAATCCGGACTTCAGGTGCCCTAAGTTCGACAAAATTTCCTGGAAATCAGATTTCAGCAGAGTATCCCCGTTTCACTGGAGAATATTGATTAAGTAACTGCACAAACACCGATATGACTGGATGGCGAGAATGAGGGTGCGAGGTCCAGAATTTCTGAGACAAGGACTAATAATGCAACAGAATTCGACCGTACATAAGACCGTTCACGAGGATTCGCCGATTTGTGGAGACTAGGTCGATGTAACCACGTCCACTGCGGAATCTTCCAGGTTCTTCACTATCGTCAGAGACGATAGCTGAATATAATAATATCGATCTGTATCAAAAGTTGGACGGAATATGGCGAGCGTCACGTAGCAAGATGTCGCCTAAAGTATTAAGAATGCAGAAGTTAATCAACGCATAAGTTTAGGAGCCGTCCAGCACTGTTATCTTTCATCTTAACATAGGCTTACAAACCTCCTGGAGTACTTTCTAACGGGTGTAGGTGACAAACACGCGCGCTTACTTGGTAATTGATCAGGTGGCTGTTGACCTGTCTGCCAAGCTTGGCAGCTTATTTGCAGACGTTTCGCGATCATTCGAGGAGACATCATCAGTGAGCTGATGATGTACCCGAGTTACCAATATTCCAACACATCACCAAAGTGCGATAACATCTTCAGGTGGTGAAATCATGTCACATAAACGCACCAACTGAGGAGGTTTGTTGAGCTGGACGTATAACCCATTTTCGATTAAATCAGAGCTACAGTCATTTTACAATGCAATAAGCAATAAACCTGCCGGTGAAAACAAAAGAATTTTCAAGTAGATGCTCAGCATATGAACTACACGCTGTTCAGCCTGGGAAAAACCTTTGGCAGAAATAAAAATCTATGAATAGCTTACTTTGATGGGAGGATTTTTGGTTTTATAGTTTGAAATGCCTCGAGTAGTTGGCAGTTTCTTGTTGTTGTTGTTGTCTTTGGGAAAAGTGGATTCCTGGTTCAGTGGATCTACCAGTTGTTTCAAACCACGAGTAAGTGGGCGTTGTACAGCCGCTTGTGAGTGACGTCTGGTGGACGTGGAATCAAGCTGTCAGGCAGAACAGAAGAACGACTTCTGAATAGTGATGGAAAACAATTTTTGTCAATAAAGATTCAGCCACCCTCACAAGAGTAAAACACACACCTGTAGGACAATGAACAGTGAACTTCGGATGGTTGAAAGCTGACCATAGCTCGAAGCGAGTGATTCAAGTCCCCACGATGATATAAGAATTTTAAATACCGGGTCACCCCTGTTATGGGGGAGAGGGCTATAGCCATGAATACCACTGAGCATTGGGTGGCGGACTTTGCAAATTACCATGTAGACTTCCTAATTGTTACAGCAACGCAAATTACGCAAGGGCTAGCGGCAAAAAAAGTAACGGTAGCCTGCAAACAAGTACCGCCGATTAGATCAACACCGTATGTAGCAACATCAACGTTGGCACTGATGCCACAACCGCGAAACCATGCTTATTTTAAGAAAGTGAAAAGATGACGACAGACAATCTGAAGAACCGGCTCAGTGGAGGCACCTGCACTTTCGAATGTTCGCTAAGGCAAACTGGATAGAAGCTGAAGGCCAACGAAAATGTTTGTTCGAGTTTTGAAAAGTTCCACTCGAATTTGAGATCAGCTGTAGTATGATTCTGTTGTAGACAGAAGGAGTTTGTATTACTGTTAGGGTGAAAATACCCATATTCTCAAAAGAGCTTACTTAACTTTCCCAGGTTTTCGCTATGTACTAAGCTATATTCAGTTGAAACATCCACGGATTTTATCACCATGGCATGATCGACACCTAGGATATAATGATATGCACTGATCCCTTGATATAGCAAAAATGGTATAGGTCAAAATAACTCAGCAGCGAAAGACACCGATCCTATTGGTTGTAGTGTAAGTCGACAACACTGTAGTGTTCCATAATAGATGAAGTCATTTTGAATTATTAAACCCTTGATATTTGCCCGTCTCAATCATCTGGAGACTCGCGTCAATAGGGTAGACTTGTCGACAGCGAAGAGATCTACTCGCTTACAAGCGAATTTGTTAGTTGGAACGTAATATGGTCAAAGAGGAAATGCCTGAACTCGAATCCTGCAAAATGGATAGTTCGTGCACATATGGAGATTTCGATGTGGTAGGTGATATCGAGATGCAAAGGTAGGAATCAGAGTGA
The DNA here is from genome assembly GCA_004794785.1 of Opisthorchis felineus. Lineage (NCBI taxonomy): Eukaryota > Metazoa > Platyhelminthes > Trematoda > Opisthorchiida > Opisthorchiidae > Opisthorchis > Opisthorchis felineus. Next base: position 56,449 of record SJOL01001309.1, on the reverse strand, counting down.
TTCGGGACAAGCGTATTTTCGTTTGGAGACAACACACGATGATTCAGCGGCTACAGCATTTGATTCAATATTCACAGTTATCCAGTCCTTCCTGGAGAGGAATCTGGTGCCAAGATAGCTTCATGTACTGTTATGAGTCGTGGTTCACAGTATGAGTCAATTCTAACTGATGCCTGACGGGGCAGTCAATTCAAGGCATAGGGATGATGCCGACCATTCAGTTCACATAGCTAGTTGTTGGTAAGGTGAGTGTTGAGCGGTTCACCGAGCATGGAAATTCGAAAGGAAGCCATTCGTCACCAAATGAGGAGACACCATCGATGCTACCAAACTGCCAAGTTCTGCGAACAGATCAAAAACCAATAAACGCACGTCAGCTATCAATGTTTCGACAAACTGCCAGTTCACATAGCCTTCTAGTGCAATATCAGATCGAGTGATCAGTTCAAATCTTACTATTTTATTCTTTTTATTACTATCAGCATTATTATTTCGAACCTTGTTCAGACCATACGAAATTCCAACACAGTGAATTGAGTCTTATGACCCTGAGATGATGGAAAGCAATACTGGCCAACCACAAAGCGCAACAACGCAAAAACGATTCATCAAGAATCATAGAACGACGAAGAGGTGAGGACTTTATCCGGTGGCACTGAATGGAAATGTTGTTACCAAGCTAGTGCTCATTCAACCACAAAAATGCTAATACAGACAACCAGTTCGACTCTACACTTCGAGTAGTTCACCAGAAGAATGATCAAGTACATTCAGAATGAGTGCGTTCCTTCCGAAAATCACGAGAAAAGTTGGAATCCCAAAAGGATCTGGAGTTCCTAAACTCGAAATTCTGAATACGAAATATATATATATATATATATATATATATATATATATATGTAGAGAGAGATAGAGAGAGCAGCATCGCTTCCTTAACATACTCTTAAAAAGGGTGTACACAGCACAGGCAATCCGGAAGCGCTATTGGTATGAAACGGCGGTGCATGTTACAAAGGTTATCATCACCTTACGGATCCCTCTGTAGCTAACTAAACTTCTCGAGGCGGAGAGGGATAGCACGTGATCCACGTAATCATTGTATGGTATACTTCGGTTCTCACGAAACGCAAGAAGACTAGTACACGATAAGTATGTGGAATATGGCGCGTGAAGTTTGGTAAGGCTGCATGCATCCTCATCCGCAATTAGGACAGGCAGACGCGTACCTGTGGTCATTTCGGACATTAAGTCTGCTTTTTTTTTATAAAAGTAAATCATTTTAGAAAGATGAGTCGAGTGCAATTAAGACAGATTCCAGTGCATTTAGACAGGTAATTGATACTGGAATGTGAAGAACCACTCGTTGGAGGTGGAGTAGTTTAACAGCATGATACGTTGTCGCGCTGATAAGGACCCCACACTTGGTGAATTTTGCGGCGCGCACGTGCTTAGGCACATTCCGGAGTGTACACGCACTGAACCTGAAAAATGCTTATAACTCCTTTTGTAGAAGCAAATACGACTTGGGTTTTGAAATCTAGTCAGAAGCATGAAGTTAAAAAATGAAGGTTTTTGATAAAAGGTATGCATGAGAACAGCAGCAGTGCAATGAATAAACCCAGTTAGAGCTGTATCAGTACTGATGACGTGATCACATCATCACATGCTGCTACTGACGACGACGATGATGAAACGCCTCCAATCGAGTTGAGCAGTTGAGCCAACAGGACAGAACAACTGCGTCACCAAGTTTGTAGACCAGACTAAATTTAGGTATGCGTGTCTGACTCTGCCCAATAGCCGGCACGTCCTTGTAAAGAACGTCCGAGCTGTATGTGGGCATTGCTTAACTGCGTTTTTTGCCTAGCCCGGATAAAATTTGTGTACAGAAAGAAGGAGTAATCAACCAGAAGACTAAACCACCGGTTGTTTCTGCTGATGAAGTCCCAAAAGATTAGGACGAAGTAAAAAGGAAAAGCTAGTAGATCGGCGCGAAATCGAGTGAGAAGAAAACTTACGAATCCCGCTATTAATTCGGCACGGCGTTTAGGTAGTAGGCCTTTCTCGACCGTCCAGTTCGGATCTTCACGCACCACCCCATACGATTTGTGAGGCGACCGGTTCACATTCATATCACTTCGTGATAACCTGTTCCGCAGTGGTGGCGGACTCAAATGACCATTAGCTGTGATAAAGGACAGTCGGTTAGGTGAGTGGTTTCGGTGGCCATTGAGCTTTCCATCTATTCCGTTCAACGGGGCTGATGATTATAGAAAAAAAGAAAACGTGACTGGTGAGAGTAACGCAGTGAACAGCTAGTTGTTCGGTCGGTGATGTTAAACATCCACAAAATTACTGGAAAACTGTTACGACTTGATAGTTATCACAGTCCACCCTTAATATGACGAACCACAAAAAGCGGAAACTGAGGCAGTGAGTTAGAAGAGACCCTTTGATATCACGAAGAACGTATATAAGTGACCCTTTCCTATTGCTTAACCTATGAACTTAGGCCGCATGATTCTCCCTAGAAGAAGTGGCTGTCGGTGATTTTAGTTATTTGGAGTTTACTAGGAGTCACATTTCGTCTGTAGACAAGAGAATCAGAATCGTTTCACCTGTTGCTTTACCTTCCCAGGGAATTCTATGGAAAAAATGCCCCAGCACAGCTTTGTACTTCTGTAGGTCAGGCCTCAGATTTTGCAGACAGCCATGACTGTCGGATTAATTCCTAAAAATGGTCGGTAGGAAAACGAAGTCTGTCAACCGGATTGAATGCCGCTCAGGATTGACGGAGTATGCACTGTCAAAATGACGGATGGACATATGTGTAGTATCCACAAACCATTGTTGGAGAATCTAATCAATATTTGAACAATCACTGATTAACGTTTAAGCGGCCTACATCGCAATATGAGCACGGACATCACATGAATGTGCTGTTTTCACACGCCACACAACTTAGGCGACCGACGGCTGTAGTGCCAATGGTACCTTATCAACTGGCTAGAAGACGCCAACGTCACCTATCTCATCTAAGTGGGAAAAACGTATTCCAGGGAGAAACGATGAAAACAACAAACGTGAAAAAAGACAGAAAGTCAGAGTAACATTCCTCCGGACAATTCACTAAAGCAAGTGCCTAGGAAAGCAGGTAGTAGCATGAGCGTTTTGTTGTACAAACCTGTGGTTTGCTCCCCACCCTGACTCGTCGTGAAATGGAGTGTTCACCATACTTGTTTATGGACAATTTGGAAAAGCCACTGAAGCGGACATACTGATCATTTACAATAGTCTTTCAATGGATAATGGACCGACTGACGACGGTTGGATCATACATTGTACTGTTGTTACAACGCAATGACCGATCGACTTGGAAGAACGTGGGTATGTGGCAGCAATTTATGAATAGGAAACTTTCAATTAACCGCGACAGTCTCAGGCAATACGAGCCTCCGAGTCTACTGAGACCGAGAAATCCAAACACGGTTTAGTTCACAAACTGAGTGACTGTTGCTCGTTAAATGTCTGCCAATGTTTGAGAATATATAGGGTTTCATGCGTATGAAAAGTGGTCTCTTTGCGGCTGTCATTCCAAACTACAGAAATTGGTCGTTCGGAATTGCACATTGGAAAAAATTTAAGGACTGGCAATCACATAAGGAATACCACGGAAAAGGTCACACTCGACTACTCTGTCTGATCAAATGGTAACCTTGGGGGGGGGGGGGCGAGCGAACCTTAGTGTGAAGGGTTTTACGCAGAAAACAGAATACTCTGAAGATGAAAGGTTGATCTTATGTACCTACATTCCCTATAGTTAACAGGATCCCTGCTGGCTTGATGGGTCAGTTGTAGATGGGATGTGGTGAAATCCCAATTGCTGGGTGAACGCTAAAGCCACAAGGCACAACTATACCGGTCAATAACTACCAAATTTACAACACTGCTGTTGATGGGACATTTCTGATGGAATTCCCAGGGTATGTTGCACGTTCCGTGTATTTTAGAATAGGAATTCCGAAGGTTTTAAGCAGTGAGAGGGCTGTTGTATGGCGAAATGCACGGAGTTTGCTAGGAATGTTTGATGGACTTCTATACAAGCAACCATGTAAACGTCGAAAACAACAAATATAAAGAGATTTCGACATAAGTCGAGTCAAAGTAAATATCACTAGTATGAGCTGGATTGCAGTTGGAATGTCTTTCTTCGTACCAAAGTAATTTCGAAAATAACTTCAGTGATCCATTGGTAAAGCAAACGACCGGAAATATGTTATGGCATTTGAAAATAATGTCTGTCTTTTTTTCGCTGACTATCTTGGAGAAAAACGAACCTGAAGGAGGAGGAGGAGGTCGAATTATCTTCAGTGGACGGAGCACGTGGTAGACCTGGGCCAGGTAGAACAGCCAATCAGAATTCGTCCTCGGATATCCGGTCCCGATGAAATCCTTATCCGTTGGGATAAACTCCACATCAAAGTGCTCCATTAGTACACCACAAGCCCTTATCAACGCTGGTTTTGGGTGTATGTCTGACAAATGGGAACTTTTACTGCGAAATACGTCTTGCGGATCACATATTTTGCCATTGAAAAACTGCTCGAGTTCCGGAACAAGCTCTGGTCTATAAAGGTGGATGAGGCATAGAAGTCTGACTCCAGAATCCCAACTTGAGCAGTTCAGATCAGTGAGGGGAGTAACTAATTCATGCGTTTCATAAAAGGACAAACGAGATTGGAACCAGCGTAACAAGCCAAGCGGTTCTGGCGGTGATGGAACGTCCATAGTCTTGTTGCCTCGACTGCTCAGTGTGCTGCAGTAAATGAGCTGTTCCTTCAGACGATTTTCTACGTGCTTGCAGGGATCTGAATCTCGACTGAAGCTTCGGGCGGATCGGGATCGTGGTACCTTGTTCCGATCAATGTGATACAAATGACGAACCTGGTGAGTTCCGAAAAGATTGAGATTACACCGGGTATACCTGAACGAAAGAAAAAACGGTATGATAAGTTAGAGAAGCTGAATTCTCACACAGACTTGTCGGTACATCTGTGGAGCAGGAGCAGCATTCCTGCACGATAGATCACTCCAGGTATGAGTGAGTGAAGTTCAAAGATTGCAAGGTTCAAACGAATTTAACTGACCTAGGGGAAGTCAACCTAACAATGAATGCTGACCCTAACTTACAGACTTCTGTTTTAAGAAGAACTCAATCAAAGGACACCCAGTCTTCCGTTAAAAAGTCGTTTTTGAAAGCTTCCACAATCGTCTGTAAAAATTTTCTGGACCAGGCGGACCGACATCCGATCAGACAGACTAATTTCCAACAGACGTACCCTATTTCAGGAAAATAGGTCATTTCAGCGAAGTGTCCTCGCTTCGAGGGATTTCGATGAGTGTGGATATGAACATTACCATCAAAAATACATTATTCACTTTTGAAAAAGATCCCATCGCGAATTGGACGCATCCGTAAAGGCGAGATGGACATCTCATCTTCAAGGAATTATCTGAGCAACGTTGAATCGACGTGCTGACTGTAAAACGAATTTGACAGTCTAGCGATAAGAACGTCCAAGAACGCAACTTTTCCATTCTGAATTGGACGAAATCTCCACTAAAGAATGTGATCATTTTGATCTGTGCTGGTTTAAGAAGAGCCGGTAAAATCGTAGCCTATCATCTTAAAACCAGGAGCAGAACTACACTCAGGAACTGGAAAATGGTGTCTGAACTTGAAATCGAGCAACCCAGAAGACAGAACCACTGAATGGGTCAGTCATATATGGGAGAAAAGGGGTGGTGGGTTGCGGGACTGACCGGGTTCTCGGATCCAATGTATATTCTGAAAAATTGGATGGCATATTCTGCGCAGTTGTTTGACTCAAACGTTGGTAGACGGACTCACGCTGAGCGAGCACCTGGAGCGGATTATGTCCAGAAGCCAGGCGTGAAACAGCCCAAGCAGCATCCAGAGCTGAGAGGAATCCGAGAGCACACCCACTGCCAGTGGGCCAAAAGGGCTATTCGAATAGAAATCGAGGGTTTAGGTTAAGCATCGGAAAATATGAAAAAAGGGCAACAAGAAGTAAGGACGCTGTGCATACAAAGGGGAGGGAACCTGTACGTCTAATTCCCATCGAGGGAGAAATATTACTACCATACAGAGTCATTCGGACCCCAAAATTGGCCAGCTTTCAGTAGCCATAGTAAGATCGTCTGAAACTATCCTTGCAGTGGGGCTATGGTGTGTCGGCATCCAGCGTGTATAGCCTATACACTCATCGCGGACAGAAACATCGGTGATGAAAAGGTGATATGATCATTCACTGCGCCTATGTACGTTTTCCTATGCGCGACGCTTAAGGAATTAATCCCCAGCTTACTTAGTGACCGAATACAACAACTCCACTCCACCCATCACGAAGAGGAAACATCATTAGGGAAAAAGTTTTCATCGCTATTCGAGGGGAGGAAATTCCAGTTGTCGAGTCGGATTTTCCAGAAATGACCAATCACCAAGGGTATTGCAGATATCGATTTTTCCTTTTGTTTACAGCTGTTTTGTTAGACAGGGCCTGGTTCCTTCTTTTTTATACTATGACTTGTGATTCCGATAAACTAAGTGTAAGCTTTAACTATGGTTGTACGGTAGTGAGGCGCCAGTGTTCTCACCTGGTGTTGCTGTCAACGATGGCGATGACGATGAAGCTGTAACCACTAGGCGTCAGGATTAATGATTCTTTCAAATCACAAGTTCGTTTAAGGCTGAAAGCGCCGGAATGGATAAGAAAAGCAACATGGGCAGAAGTGTTTCAGCATGAGTTGAAGTTGGAAGGCAAACTACCATCCGCAGCTCTCCAACAACACCCTTAAAACGGACAGAAAAGCAGTACTTGAAACATGCATGTACCATGCAGCTTCGTGGATTCTGAGGCGTCAGAGTTTGATAAGTTTCTTAGTTGAGGACCAACGGAACTAAACAAAGTGCCTAAGAAATCAGCGTTTTTTCCACGAATGTTTGGTTTTAAAGAATTCATATTCTAACATCCCTGGGTTATTGTGGTCCGTACGTTAACAAATCCATTGATCTGATAATACATGGATATCATTTGCGTATTATTTCTTACCGTCACTGTGATGCATCTATTCGGAAATATGACATTGACTTCAGAACTGAAATATGAACCACTAAAATTATCAGGCAACGAGTTGTGAGGATCGCCAAGGTTGCTAATAAAGAGCTGTAGGAACGTTTTCGAGAACCGATAAGCTTGTCTTACAAATATTCGGTTGAAATATTGTCGCTTGGCGTGACTGTATTGAGCCAATGAGTAGCCTGATGTGTGCCCGAGACGCACCTGCGAGATCTCTTAACAGTTGGAGTCGAATGTGGTTGCTGCAACACCAGAGTTGGAGAGAGAATAGATACGCAAACACGGTTATGTGTTCTTATAGGATTAACGATGTTATATTTCACTCTAACAGCTCCACAAACAACTCATCCGTCTCCAGTTCAATCCACACGAGTAAGTAAAGTGTACCAGGTGTTCCAAACAGCGACGAATTTGTGGCAATTCAGTGAGGTGTGAATGTAATTGTGGCATCGAGGGATATGAGAAAAAAGTATCAAATCCCACATCTATCATAACCTTCTAGTTACGACTCATCTGCTTAGTACAAGAGCTAGGTAAGTCAGTCATTCAAGGATATTCGAAAGAAATGCATGAGCTAGTTTTTGTAATACTCTGAGTGCAGGCCTATGAACAAAAAGCGCGACATTCTGTCAACAAGGGAAATCGGTCGCAGAAAGTCAGTGGACTGTACGTAGTGCACATCAGTGGTCACATGACAGCTGAGAAGGATGGCTTGACAACCCTATCGACGGGGTCTCAGATGACCTAGAGAGGAATCGATGACCAATGAGTCAACAACCAAGTCGGCAACGACCGAATTGCTTCTACCATCCCTCTCAAGGGAATAATTTTACGGACCTGCTCCGCTTGTTCCTGCTCAGCAGGTTCAAGTTACTGCTACCACAGACCGGCCGAATTATTAGGATTTTTTTTTAAACATGGGATCAGGTCCACAGTTGGCAGTAAGAATGCACTTTGTGAGAGCAAAATAAAACTCATCAAATACATGGTGTATTGTGGAACAAAAGTCTAGCCATCAAAGGGGAAATTTGCACACGTACCTGTCCCTTAGTTAAGAAGAGCAATTAAATCTTTCTCCAAGGATACCCAATACAAAAGGATATCGAGAAGACCCGAATGTTCATATACAGGGCATAGGAAAGGAATGTGCATAGCAAAAAAGATGGCTTTCAAAAGCTAATCAACTGAACAGCCAGTTTTATATTGTAATCAAATGACTCACTTCGAATAGACCATCACCGACCAGACACTGCATGAGAAGGTACTGATTTTTTTCAATCATTTGACAAGAGTATTCGGCAGCGAATATTCGCGTGAAATCGAATGCGTCCACGTCCGGCTCGCCCCGAGCATTAGTTGCAAAGTCTAATCGGGGCAATCGGCCATTTGTCACGTAATTTGCCGTCTCCCGTGCGTATTTTTGCAGAGCCTCTTTGTCTATATTCTCCGCGCTGAGTAGTGATTGTGAATCATCTTGGTCCTACATCGGACATGAGGTTGGGGATAAGCGCAAAAATACGGACCAATTCAGTAAAAGACCGCTGGTTCTGAGAAGCATAAACAAAATGTGACAACCACACTGCACGGCTTCTGGAACATACACAATCGATGTTTCATTTTTCTGGGGGCATATGGGATTGTGCTAGCGAACCGGATCAAGTGGGCAGCAGTCACAACAAAGTTGAAAATGGTTACGAACTGATGATCATTGCATCGAACTTGGATAATGACGTACGATTTCAATTCAGAGGATTCAAGTAACAGGACACCAACAGTCACCGCGGCCATTATCAGAAACTCGGGGGAATTGTAGCAGCACGTTGAATATATAGAAAATAAAGGATAAAGGACGCCGTTATCACTTGTATGTCGAACTGAAGGGTGTCGATTTCAAGCTATAGACGTTTGGTTTTCATACAGCTTACCTAATTAACCCGTGTTCTAGGCGGAATTTCCCAGCGGAAAACGACCCAAACTATCAAAAACGAAAAATTCTCCATTGATTTCCATGTTCCGTTCGTTATATTCTTCACTTCTCCGCTGATTGATTTTTAAAGCAATTGTTCCCCGACAGTACTTTGAACATAGTAAGAGAAAGAAACTTGGTCAAAACGAGACGTTGATTTTGGTAGTGTTATCGATTATCAGATGCAGACAAGGCCGATTTCACTTTGTCCTTTGACACTTTGTCCAAGCCGCTCAGAGCAATTCCCGGTTCCATCAATTCGATGAACGATTCCATGACAGCTCAAAGCACTACTAAACCCGAAAATAATTCATAGCCTATGCGGACTGAAGGTTTCAAGACGTGGTAGATCGGGTCATGCACAAAGTAGTAACGAGTCGCGAACTGACATAAATATTGTAAGTTATGTGATACGTTGTAGGTTAATTGTATGCTGCAAGTTGGGGGCGAGATGGCTCAAGTGGTTAGAGCGCGAATCTACTGACCGGAAGGTCCGTGGTTCGAACCCGACCTGTGCCTCTTGACTTCCCCTGTCTAGGCTTGAACAACCTGGCAGTATCCCAGCCCTCGTGCTTCCTTCTGGTGGCATGGCAGCTAGGCACCGAAAGGGTGTTACACGTGAACGATAAACAAATTGTATGCTGTAAGTTATTGTAAGTTGATTTATGCCCTATTAACTGTGTGCAGACCGGACATCGAAGCATCCGTCAACAATCGTTGTTGACTACTGGTAGCTGACTGATACCGGCGTTTGGCGCCTTTCAGTTCCGACGTGCATTTTATATGTAAATTAACGTCGCCACTTAAGTCTGTCCACCTGACAGACAAGTACACCGTATGTGCTGAAACGCCAAAATTCCTATGACGGTTAATCACCAAAGATCAGTGACGTGATAATGTACTCAAGCAAACAGATATTCAGTGGTTAAGCGAACTGCAGTAAGGTTTGTTTACTTATGCCCGAACGTGTCAAGCACAGTAGTAACATTGTATACCGGCACTCATCACTCTTACGTTTGTGTCATCGGGTTTCTTCCTAAAATAAATAAATTCTAGGCGCAAAAATTTCGAAAGGAGTGGGGTAGTAATGGACCAATCATATTCAAACGATAATCAACAAACTTCTCCCAAAAGAACCTATTCCGTGTGTAAAGCATCCTATACGATAACGGTTATTTCTTTGGGTGTTTTGGGAACGAAATCTGCCTGGGGAAATGGCCAAACACTTGGATGAAAACCAGCTGGGATATCATAAATAGTAATTTAACGAGGGTAGAGTGTAGCACTAAAATCACACGCACCGACATCCTTTGATTCGTTCAGACTAGGTCACTGTGTGAGATCAACGGTGTGCTTTGGGGATGACAGCATTACGAACACGTACCAGTAAGAGAACGGAGAGTTGTGTGGCCTTTAATCAGAGCGTGCGAACTGCCATACATCACAGTGAACACTAAGCATACGCGCGTGCCTAATACTCTCAAGACAGGCGTTCCAAAAACCTAGCCTCTAATGAGCCTCAGCTTCATTAGTAAACACGGAAGACGATGGCGTTTCCGACAGGTATTCGGAATTTTCGTATGCACTGGAATGTTCGACTGGATGGCTGTCGAACCGATCGAAACCCGAGATGTTGTGGAATTCCGCGCCTGTCTGTTTCGAGGCAACACGGTTGACAGGTCGAAGCCAGCCAGAAGAGCAATACAGTCCGTGTAAAAGGCGTTCTCCAACCTGGCTCTATTTGAACAATCAAACAGCAATCACTGACAATGACAGATCTAAGGAACTTGATCCGCTCTGTGGTTGTGGCTGGTTTTCTACTCCTATCGTGCACGTAAACAGTAGAAACAACTAAACGATAAACTGGTGAGAAGGAAAGGTGGCCTGGTGATCAGGTAGAATTAACAGTCGACAAAACACACATAGATAATCAAATACCTGTATGGAACAATTCGAGATGCGCAATGTTATAGCATCAACTACTGTTTACTTTTACATGTAACCACTGCGCCTCGGTTTGAAATCTTCAAAGTTAAGGCGACTGTACACGACCTCACAGAAATACGAATGATTAATCTGGACCTGAAACACAATAAGCTGGGAATCCATAACATGCCTGGACAAATCAGCTAAATTAATGATCACTGCTGGCCGTCACCGAGTTATACAGTTCCAGCAGACGTTCAACCAAATGTTTTTGAATCAACAGATCACCTAGATTTAACTTAATTCATTCTCAAATGTTATCTTTATTTCTTAAGTGATACCAAAGATTCAGTGATAAAACGGTCGTTCTCGCCAAGATTCCAATTCAGACAGTAACCCGGCCAACGAGTGTGTGAATACGGCAGAATAAGAGTCGCGGTTTTGTCAGGTAATTGGTACAATATTGTGTGAGGTAGTGAATGGCCGCCAATTGGACCAGTGATTTTCGTTCTAACCAATAGGCATCGGTGTGGTGTAAACAAGCATTGTTTATCGTGCCTAGTCACCAGGCTATGCGTGGCACAGTGAAGGCACAGGAAATGACCATGATAAACATGGATGTTTAGAGTCCGAAGACTGCCCCGCTGAGAAAAGTATCCCCACTATTTCATTATACTACCAGGTTGGGCTGCATGGCTTTGGTCACTAAAGTGAGGTAACTTTTTAGTTCATCATTAAAGCTAAGACAGGCGAATATCGCCATCTCTTTTTATGTTGTGTCGACAAAATTGTTCGACACACAGCTTAAGTTTTCGGTCTCCGGCATGAGACCCGATGCTTTGAACAACCGTGAAGGCATATTGGATAATACTAAGGTTTTGATGAGACAGGTAGGGAATCCGTCTGGTAATCCTAAGAGTTCCACGGGAAATCTTATGGAAAATATTATGGTCCTAACGGGAAAATGACGTGGAAAAGAGAGAATATGTCACTCACGTTACATAGACACAGGGCCGAATCATATTGCTTTGCCTAGTAGGGTAGATAAAACAAAGTTTGATGGTGAAACACTAACCGGATAAGACCTAAACGCCATGGTATTCCATCAAGGATGAATCTGTCTACGCCTTGCCCTCCGTCATCCATCTAATCACAAATCTGCATTGCATCTTGTGTTCAGATAGTTGTAACATTGCTGACTTTCCTCTGCAGTGCAACAACTGCAGGCATGACCCAATGGATTGGAGGAGTCTGTTGACAGGATTGAGATACTCTTGTTCAGAACCAACAATATGAAGCAGTTCCTGCTGGGTTCAAGGTTGACCGTTCGGGTAACAAGATATACATGGTCCGTCTAGTCTGCACAAACGTGCAACCACCGTATCTTTGTCTGCCAATAAATTATTTACGGCATCGTTAAAAAGATTATCAATTTGGAGATTATCGAAATAATTTTCAAAGCCATAAGTGCCCCAGGCCTTGATGTAATGAACGGTAATCGGATGCAAATCATGATTTGGGGAACGGAGGAAGCGTATGACTTTTAACACTTGGTAAGATCCTGTAACGAGCGGGTAAGTCAAGAAAAGTCGCAAACTTTTTACCAGCTATCTGCACCAGTGAGGGGAATCTGAGAAGAATGCAGCAACAAGTTGTCAGATTTGAAAACTAACCTGTTTGAGCACACCCTTGTTGAGCAAACTGTGCTTCTTCGCAGTCATGACGAAATAGTGCGTCTCATCCTTATAGTACACAATATTTTCCAAATCAATCCCAGTTGCAGATGCGAGACTGGCAAAGAACTGTTGGTTGAATATGCTGGAAACGCCACTGATCTCCTCCACTTCGGCTTCTGCCGTGGTGTGGTAGTTGATGAAATTGGCTGTGATAGCAATAGCCAGGCGACAGCGTAGCTCTTTACAGGGGAAACCTAGAATGATACGACAAAGAAAAGTGGCGGGTTCAGATGTAAAGCCGTCCGAAAGAAAAGGCTTAAATAAAACGACTCCGGCAACACTCTGACAAGAAGCGCGGCCATACATCCCATGGGGACGTTCGGAAAGCCTGTCATAGTGGTGAGCTTCTCCGGTGCTAAAGCTGAATTTGCAATAGAATCATCGAGTCTCCTACTAACATCAGCCCACTTGTCCAGTGATTACTTTATCCAGTAAGCCCACGCATGATCATGGAAATAACCATCCCAAATTTAGGTTAGTAGCGACAGTTGGCTTTGCATAACAATTTCCACCAACAAAAAGATACCTTGGTGAATGGATCCGCTTTTTGTTGGATGTATTGTTTGCTGAGGGACTCATGTTAGTGAAACCGCCAAATTTGTCCTAATACCCCATCCGGCTTTCACCAGACTGATCAAATTCGGGAAACAGATTGCTTAACCCCTGTCTCATAATCAAATACAAACACGCCAGTCTTCCTATGATTATCGTCGCCATTCCACCAATTTTTACTACATTCATACTTGTATGCATATACTTATTTTACTATATGGTGCAACTAAAATGGTTATTACCCGCTCGTCACACAGTGGCTAGGCCATGACTGTGCAAGATTTGAACACCCTTGTTCAAGCAACAACAGAGTGATAGCAATTTACAAAACTGTTTACATTACTTTGTACTTTACTGAGTGCCCTTGATTTTCAACAAGTGTGCTGTCTGACAAAATCTCAACAAATCCAAACATGAAAGAGTCAGACAAAAAGTGCAGAAATGGTAAATTCCCTGCTAAAAACAGAAATTTCAGCTAAATTCCAATTTTCTTTCCGAATTGCATCTGCCTAAGCGCCGCTGACTAGTGAATCTTTCAGAATGTAAGATGAACTGAGTTCAAAATGAGAAAGCAATGACACAAGGTGATGCAGCTCTTGCACCTGAACCAGCAAAACCGATTATCAACAGGCACGAAATGAGAGTGTGACGATCAAGGTGAGAACGGCTGGTTGTTGCTATGGTCACTAGTCTGTGAATACCGGCAGATTAATCAGTAGAGTAATCCCTCGATTTTTAGAATTTACGTTCCGTTTCACAAGCATTCGTCCAACAGCAGCAGAGTAAAACGAGAGAGTCTATTATCAACGCCACTGAATTATATGGGTATATCGGGGTTCGCCATGGCCTGTTTTGCCTTGGTGAGGTTTTTTATCCGTTCAACCTCCTTAAGCTATCGAAGGTGGTGTTCGAATAAACACATTTTGGCGGTTATACAACAAAAGACTGAAAGGACCGTCAAACATGGACAATGTGGCCACGTGCAAGAATCATATTGTCGACTTCTTAAAAAGGTAAAGCGTATGTAACAGGATCACATTGGGAAGACAACAGAAAGAGTGGGGGATTCAGTGACTCGTGGGAGGGGGGAATGCTGACAATAAATCTCCAATGATGAATTCTTGACTAAACTAAAACCGAGTTACTTCCGGAATGCATACAAACTGACATAGGCTGTTGCTGAAAAACTACCCGGTGACGTAGCGTATAACGTAAGTCATGCTGCCTCCTGTGTACACTTTCAATAGGAAAGTAGTTTACACGTGGCAACGAGCGTGAATAACGTGATCGGAATGCGTCATGTCACTCAGTAGATTGTCATTAGTGTGCAACTTGTCTGGAAACAAAAATCTAATCTGACGTAAATGCGTATCTAGGAATCAGAAATGGGGGGGAAAGACGACGGGACCCAGTAGGTGGTATCAAAAAGATGGTACTTCACGATTGCTTCGTTAACAGAAGGGACGCTCAAAAAGTTTGGGTATGAGAAGATGCAAAATATACAGTCAATATATTACGAATTTACAATGGCTGGTGGAGTTAACCAGAGTTAATCGAATAAGTGCGTAGAAATTACCCGACGAGGGTAGGCAGTGTATGTGACCGGATGTTACCCGCGAACTGCTAGGGTAAGCATGCCCCTCACTGACGGAATATGTCATCTGAAAAGCGATTATTCAAACTAGCAGATCCTCGGACCCATAGCTTTGTGTAAAACTATGCCTGAAGCGAGGATGAATCCATACGGTGAGAAACAACGGAACAAGTACCTCTGGGCTATACGAAGGCTCGGAACTCCAATCAACAAGTAAGAAAGTACAGAAAAACTTGTCTTTGACCATACTTTTCTACTATCTCTCGCAAAAACACAACAACGGAACAACACAAGAAGGTTGTACATGCGACTTGGAAGAAACATTTGTCCATCTAGTAAAGAAGAGTGACTTTGTGAAGAAACACGCTACTTATTTGGTTGCTGAAAACTCCTCGACAGCCTACACCGGTTCAACCCTTGTTGGGGCCAATCAGTTAGGCGTAGTCCCCGAGTTACCGTAAAAAATTATGTTCTACTTAAACATCAAAATGTACGCAAATAGCGAAACACACTCAGTTGCAAATTAATTTGATGCTAACGAGAGATCCAACTGAATCACTCGTTTACGACATTCATCTAATAGTTTTACAAATCAAGGATGGGTTTGGCATCCATTCGGGAACGATGTGAAGCATTACCATAAACCTGTCAGTGAAGCGCTCCTCACGAGTAATAGGCAACCGAACACTCGAATTCCAAAACCGCACATTCTCCATGACAGCTACTCGTCAAAAACAAAAAAGCGATTAACTCCATTGATTCAGTTCATTCCAAAGAGTCTAAAATGGAAGGCAGGTGGCAGAATACTGACCTAATCGCAAAACACAGAGAGGAAATGAGAGATTGGTTGATCGATTTTCACAGAAGAACTGATGCCCACCCAAAAACACACCATAGGTTTTTTAAAACACCAAAGTATTATCACCATGGTAATTTAGGTCAAATGAAATTAATCAACGTGAGGATTGTCTAGTGCTCCAGATTACCAATTTCACCTCGTTTCAGGTTACAAATGATCATTCATTCAATTCCACCGATTGCCACAACACAAACAACCGAATTCGTCTGGCAAGAAAACACATCCTATGTTGCAATGGCTTAAGGTTTAGGTTCTGGAGTTATTGCCCTCCCAAGAGGCACTCCTTGCTGGATTTCTAAAAGACATCTTAGCTCTGGAGAGGGCACCTCCAATATGAAGAATCGCCCCGGGGGAGTTAGTTTACTTCTCATAAATGGCCATGAAACAGAATATCGATCAAAAACTCCTACATGGAATTTTAGTACGACGTGAGTAATGGTACGCACATGGCTTATTAATTGCCAGGAGCATGTTCAACCAAACAAAATAATCACCTCACACGAACTACTGGAAAGATGGCGCTACTAATTAATAAGTGCTACAGTTCATCTTAATTTTTAACTTCATCATACACACTCACCAGCTCATTTATTCATGTGACAGTTACACGTGTCATTTACTGCCTTACTACTACTATGCATCGAATGCAGGTAGAGACCGAATACAAATCTGGTAGACTTCTGGTAAGGTACCAGTTTTGTGTCACTATGTGGCTAAAATCTACCTAGAATATTAATCCTGGAGAGATGAGTAACATTAGTGTTTTGGGAGTGTTAACTTAGAAACGCCGTAACCCAGACAGAATTAAACATTAGAGAAGCGACCATTTTAAGGGGAGTTTTCGGATATTTATGCTTTCAGCCACCAGTTGATATTCATTCTAGACTGCCATTAGCCTTGCACTCAGACCAAGTTGAGCGAGAGTGAAGATTCCGAGAGTTATAAATCCGCTAGCCTTACAAACAACGTCAGCAGTATCTATCCAGTTACTCAAGTAACCAAAACGTCCGCCATGAAGCAATTAGAACAAATCAGCATATTATACTGTACTATTCTATAGGGAAATAACACTAAGTAGCATATAAACAAACATGCTTCAAAGGTTACGTAGCCTTTGTACAATTTTCAACAGACTGGTATCCCAATTTTGGATCGGAGAGAAAGGATCCGGAGAGTCCAATATCGGGATAAAACAAAATGAACACTTCGCCATGGCGAACTCTCTTCGAAGGGACTGGTGTACTTGCATGCATCAGCCTATTAGTTCACAGTAGTCTCCCCGTTATGTCCAACCCTGTATTGCTCGGTAAGTTACTTGAATCAAAAACACGTAAGAGTTATTGGGAGTTGTCCTGAGGCGAGCCGCTCTAAATAACCAGATATCACGTCGATTGGATCTGCCGCGAGAAGGGAACGCAGCGGACGAACGTATGCCCGGATTGGTCAGTGTCAGCCAATCAGGGTCGAGGGCTTATACTTCGGCGGTTCTCGCCCCCCTCACGAAGACTTTAGCGTAAACTTGCGGAACATCCCGTGGTAACCCTATAAATACAGTTGCCATAGTTTTCCGTTGTCCCTACAAAGGGTTGTCTCACGCTACCACGCCTTTTGATGTCGATCCTGGAAGCCAAGGATCGACATAAGAGTTGCAATAGCGTTCGCAAGACACTACGGGCGTTGCCTGCACATGGTTCAGCGTTAGAATTAGGACTCAATTTATGGACAACTCCGCCGGGACTTGTTGGAGCCGGTACACGCGACACATTGACAGCTGAAGGCAAATGGTAATTTTTTCAAATTTCCGACAACCTAGGGTAACTTCAAGAAAAACGAATAATGTGCCCCTCGCCGTATGCTCTTCCAAGTACTGGACAAGCTCTCTGAAGTGAAGGCCAACTGAAGTGTATTATCCGTTTTTTAACAAGACTGACATCGGATATTGCGCGACTACTCAGAGTGGCATAACTGTTACAGATGTTTTGTCATATAGTATGATGAGATAGCCGGCTGCTTAAAAGCTCAGGAACGTGGAACCATCTCTTCTTCTTCCTCCTCCTCTGGAAGTTACACTCATGAGGTTATGTAAAATAATTTATGGAAAAAGAGCTACTTCGAACAGGACACGAAAAACACGAGTGATGGAATTATTTACTATTTAATATAATACACATAATATAATTATGTAATACTTTTACACAGGAGTATGTTTACTAGTTAGTTCACAAGCAGGCGGACCTGGTGAGTCCGTCAGTTCCAATCCTTCGAGAGTACCATTCCTGGTCCGTGTTTGTTTCAGCGGTACTCTAAAGACTTTCAAGTGTTTTTTAAATCAACAACCCCAATCTGTTCTTTAGCATATCCTGAACTCTAGCTGTACGATTTTTCGATATTTCTTCTCGTTTGACTGTTCCATTCGTCATCTACATCGTGTCCATTATTCGGATAAAGATAAGAACCCGGACAGTTGGAATAGTATCACACCCATACGTCTGATCTCAACTCTGCATCTGAAAATGAGAAATCGTTACAATGCCGTTAAAACGGCGCCTGTTGATTCATCCACTTATCTGTAACAAAACAGCCGTCATTTGCAACATCATGACATAACTGGACACTCTAAGTGTATCCAATAGCGGTTTTTCCCCACATCAACTCTTCTTCTAAACGTATCGTTCAGCAGACCAACTTCCGGGATAAAGCGTACGCGTGCGATGTGACGGTTGGTTACGAGTGGATTCTCTGCCTTTATCCGAGTGTAGTGTTCTGAACACATATCGCTCTGACCCACGAAAACAGAAAGTTGCCCGAATACGAACTCTCACCGACGTATTATATTTTGACTTCAGGCTACTAAATTCTGAAGTCCAACATTCACCTACATGATAAAATGAAAGGCTGGCTGCCGGCTATTCATATGCCCCGTTCAAGTGTTTTGGTAACATTCCAGGCTAAGCTAGGTATATGAGGCTGAAAGGCGCATGTAGCAACACGCAAAAAAAAATGAACTTTGGAAGTTATTCGAAACAAGTTCATAAAGATAAGGGGAGCGCTTGTCTTCTCGAAATGTACCTATTCTGAATGTCAGCGAAAGGAGAAGAGGTTAGTGCACTCAACAGTTCGTAGCCCGGTGGATTTGAACGGAACTCAAACGCGAAAACCTCAGCTTATCAAGCCATGTAGCCTTTGATTAAATGGAACTTGTTAAATTGTGTTTATATTACCTAATGCAGTGACGCTGACCTTGTACAGAAGGGGAATTCTGTGAATGCGGTTGGGTGGCATATGATGTACCCGGCAAACTAATTGCGGTCAGCTGAATTATCGAATTAGGGGTCGCTCGTCACTAATCATTCTTCCCTTCCGACAAAGGTACTCAAGAAAACCAAACGAACTAGTGCGATCAAACTGTGAGTCAAACTATGATGACACCTGCTTGCAGGCACCCATCACACCGGTAGCCTAACTCTTGCTGAATAGCTTCACGTAGATGCGTAATCCCAAATGAGCAACCAAATAGCACCGTTCGAAATGCTTGTAACGCACGAAATGTTACCGCAAAATTGTGTGGGGGGATACCCGAAATCCATGCACAACGACGAGCTTATTCATGTGACCGGAACTGCCCGGCTCCGGCTGGTATATTGACAAACCAAACTCATCGTTAATAGCACAACTAAATGGTGCCATGTTCTTATAAAGGACTCGATGGAATTACCCGTATTTCGGTGTAATTCCCGAAAGGATATGTGCAGTTTTCACTTGATCGTATTGGTCTTTTTATTCAAATATGAATTCCGATGCGCCAGGTTCTCATCTAGTTGAAACACGATCACGCTTGCCTCAGCAACAAACGGGCCTAGATGTGTGATCAGCCGGGTACCCGTCATTACACACTATACCTTCGACCACATTCTAAAAGAAGAGTTTACTAGTTCCAACTTGAATGTGCGTTCTTACCAAGCTGTCCAGCAAATTAAGTCCTTTAGCTGCAAAAATCAGTCGTGGTATACCTACGATGGACAAATGAGGGAGAATTGGCGGATATGTTACTGAGTTGCTCAAGCCTAGACAGAAGCTGAGTAATCACAACAAACTGCGGTCAACTACCACCTCTAATATAGCTATAACAGCTGGAATCACAGTGACTTCACATCGTACGGTTGATAGTTACATGTGAAATTACTGAACCTAAATGTTCAAAACATCGGTCTAGTTCGAGTAAGGAAATTCGTATCGATTGGTAAACAAGCAACCGTAAATGGATGATGCAGACACTACTCACATTTTAGTAACACAAATGGACACTAACGCAGTGGTGCCGAATGCACTGGAAACCTAGTGCCATCAGTTAGTGATAGGGCTCGTACTTGGGGGTAATATATAAAGTGCATTTTAAAGTGCGGTTAACAAAAGCTAGCTGCCGTGCGAACACGGATGAGTAGATATTAGTATAACGGTTGAATGACGCAGAGCTCAACGACGAGTTGCACCATTAGTTGTGAGCAAACAGGCCGTAGCCTAAACATGACTACCCATGATGATGACCATGGCGTAGATGTTGATACACAAAAATAACAAACACCGGTGGACCAAACTGAATCAGATAGGGAGCTCGCATATACAAAGGTAAAAGGAACGGGCGGGATTGCAACAGGAAACCCAAAAATAAATCTAATCACTGTAGGGACACGATCAGAATTATCAACAACGGATTTCCAGTGCACTTTGCCAATTGCAGATGGTCAAAAATTGGTTCAACAGGAAACGAAATAACCGTGAACGGGCAAACTTGAAGAATGCGGAAATGTTCCAAAATACTAAACTTCTGGGGTCAAGGTAACTTTATGAGAAATTTGTCAGTACCATATAGCTGATCATCATCGAAAGCGGAAAACCGAGCTAGAATCAACGATTAGGATCAGTGGGCACTGTTTAGCCTGGAGGACATTATTACCTGAGGGACAATGCTAATCTTCTACAGTTATTCTCCCGCATTCGATAACTCGTTGTACACAAACCGGATTAAAAGTAAAGCAACTGCTTTTGAGAGTAATGAAGTAGCCGATGATGAATGATTTCCAGCGCATCATTTCCGGTGGATAAATTGTTCAATCACGTCTATTTTTCGTTATCAAGCGAAGAGGCACTGTACTTTGGCGAGTTAAGGAAGAAAACTAGTGTAGTGCTTGGGAAGAAAGGAGTTCTTATTGTTCAACACTCTGGTCACCTTGGATAGCCCTCATCAGGAACGAAATAAGGGATACAAACACCCTAGCTAGTTGACTGAATTCTGCAGGGACACTTTAATCAGAGCCTTAATGAAAACGATTACCAACCACCACGACTTATGGGCTGAAAACAGATCTGTTGTCAGACAAGCGATAGAAAGATGAGTGGAGCCTGCCCATCCAGATCCACCGGAAAAATCAGGAAAGTGATCCATTACGAATAGTCAGCACGGTCTCAATGAACTCGAATGCGAACCAGCGGTTGAGTCGATGGAAAAGGCTCCTTGAGTGTAAATGGAACAAACAATTCCAATGCAGCATCAGGCAATAGTTTCCAAAGATAGAGTCGATGCAAAATCTTTTTCGAAACCCACATAAGAGTTTCAGCAGTAGAGCCTGTTTTTGTTCTATCCGCAGCTGAAGCGATGAGAACGAACGGACAAACCTAATAAAAATGACGATGGACGTTCCATGGCAGATACAATCGCAAGAAATTATTTGAGTTTTTCCACGGTCAGTGTGAGAAAACTATTGTCCTTTTTACTACAAGTGACCAGGGACACCCACACATAGGTAGCTCACGGCAGTCACTGTATACATACGTTATAACATTTGATGCATACCTTTTCTTACAATTTTTTTCTATACAATACTGTGGCACATTAATCCAAAGCATACTGGACACATTATTTGAAACTGTGCGGATAAACATGAGTAACACTTCAGTTCCCATGGTATGACCGAACAAGATATGCAACCACACTCCACACCAGGTGAATCTGTATTGATAATTCACCAAACATCAATCAGAGGCCATAAAGTGGGAGCAGAAGATACATGGAAAATCTTAGGAAATACACCGGAAGACAGTCAAATAGGTGGATGGGCGCCTACCTTCGAAACTATGGGGGACCGACTTTCCAAGGAAGAGAAAACATGGACCACATTCTCACCTAGACAACTGCGTTTTCCGTCCGCCCCTATGAGTACGTCAATTTCATAGTTTTGTAACACCTTCACTTCTGGCTCCAGATGGACTCGCCATCCGACTGGAGCGGATCCCGAATGAACCACTCGCCCATTTTGGATACCCATAGGAATATTTTCAGCTGAACTTTTCTCCGTCGATTCACCGTTCCGAAAACGCTGACGTGCTGTGTGGATCGATTTCGTATCTCTTGGATCCCCAGGATCAAGAAATATACGGGTCGGTGTGTCCACACTGACAATCGTAGATGACTCTGTAAAATGTGAGTCAGAGAAAGCTTTCAGTCAGTGGTTTATTTAAGTGATTGTTCGTGCGAAAATTACACAAATTCAACCTGAAAGCGACAAACTAGCGAACACACTTCATAGAAAACCGCGTTTGGGATGTCCTAAGACAGTTGTTATGAGAAATGTAATTGAAGAAACGAAAAACGGCCAAGACAAGAAAGACTGAACATCAGCCCATTACTCTCCACTTACTCTGGCTAATCTCTACGGGATGTCAGTTCCCAAAAAACGACTTGGTCCCTTGGGTAGAAAAATGTGCGGGTCAAGCATACAAGAGAATAAACAAATGGTTTGCGTTTTCTGGCAAAGATATCGGGAATCAAACATTCAGTCGTTCCGTCACATGGTGTCCTGATAGGCGGTGGTACACAATACCAGAAGTAGATTAAGTGTCCCTCTCAAACCCCCGACCAGCATTCAGATAGGCAAATCACATGCACCGAGCTCTCAAGGGCGGTAACTCTGCCAGTGTAGCTCGGTTGTCATATCCATTTACAGTGGTTTTCTCAAACAGTACTATCAATTGCTTACGTAACTGAATAGAAGTAGTGTGGTTTCAGAAAATGGAACACAATGTGGCCATGTCAATTTTTTTTACTTTCAATAAACAGAAACTCTTAATTTCTTTGCAGCTAAGCAGCGTAATAAGACAATCTGCAGTAAGACCACTGTGAATATTGTCTGTCTCACAAATGTGCTCAGTTGACCAGGGCGCCTAGAATGAACGGCAACCGGTGGCGGTTGGGGCAGCGTCTGAACCAACTGGAACGGCGATTAGGGCCGATAAAACGTTGTCAAAAGTAAATTCGTGCAATGACAGGAAAGGCATCCACAAGCATCTTGGTCGCTAGGGACCGAAATTGCTTGATCACCATTTCAAACAGTCCTTTAAAGTCCTTTCCACAGTCAACGAATTCATCGCGTAAACATTACATGTACATACAAAAGATGCTAGCGAATCACACCCTCAACACGTGCCTGTCAATCATACGACCTGTTGAAGGTCATGTGGACCGAAGAGATAGCTAGAAAAAAAACTATGGTTTGAATGAAGTTTCTATTTGAGAACTGGATTTTAAACTGAAGAATGTGGCATTTTATGTAAGCACGTCACCGAACACGTATGGAGCCTTAAAATTTCCACCAGGACCCCGAGTACACAAACGATTTTCGTAGAAGGGGTATATGAAACAGGATATACCATGTATCACCAACATAGTGATCCAACAGGCATACTGACTATAAACTGGTATCGAAGCTAACGGCGTAACGAGTTGACAGGTCTGGTTGCTAATAAAGCTGTGTACAGTACTTTAACGCCTTGCCTACTGATGTAATTTTGCAACGTATAAAATTTTGAGCAATCTCCAAAGCCCACGCGCACACATCGATGCCGTGTTTGTCAGTTTAAATGAACAGGATGACCAACGTAGGGATTGCAGAGCAAACTGAACTCATCTCACGGTTCAAGTAAGTTACTTTAATTTACTATTCTGCGCTATCTACCAGTAGATAAAAGTCAATGACTAACTGTGCGCATCTAGCGTACCACGAGGATTAGGGTGTGATCGAAATTTCATATCGCAGACACAGTTAAGGGACCCCTATGTAAATAATTCAAGAGGCAGTAGAAGCCCCGTATCTCGGTAATATACAGACAGGATTAATATTGCATTCCTCTACAGCTATTACCGGATGCATAAAAGTATGACAGATGATACCGTAGTGGCTCAACAAAACCTTCGCCTCAGTCTGTCTTCAGGATATCTGACAGCAAAATTAACGTGTAGGACACGAGGACGTGGAAACTCACACATGGGAAGTAAAAACTTCGCATTTGCAGTCTATATAGATAATACTTCCATAAGAAAATTTAAAATTTTAGGTACCGCACTGTACCATCGCTATCCGGATCACGCAGACAGAAAAATTCACCGAAAAAACAACAAATCGGTCAGCACAAAAAAGGACCAAACTGTGGGTAAATCGAGTCGATGAACCGGGATTTGGTGCGAAAAGTTTCACGTACACAGGACACAGAGGAATGGATATAATCGGACTAAATGTAATCGGATAAGGAGTGAGGAGTCAGACAAACGAAGTTTTGGAATAGCTATAGGTTCCCCACTAAACGCTCATATCAGGGAGGGAGTCATTAAAAAGAGGGTCGTTTGATAGGGAGATTAGGCTTTGAACCGAGTCGGTTTTTCGACTCTGCACATTGCTATTTGTGTGATGTGCTCGTACGGTATATAAAGAGAAAGGTCAGACTGAGTTAGTCCCATAGTAGGTTCAGCAGTTGCGTCCAGGGTAATGGATGTTTGAACCTTCTAACAACAGGACAGGATGACTGAGGTAGAAATAACCGGATCATCAATGTAATACATAGGATCATTTTTGGCAATTAGTAAAGAACAGCACCATCACACTACTGACGGTATGGTTGGTGAATGATATTCTATACCCAGGTTACCAACGTGCATTCGATATTTCAAACCAAGCAGCAGAAATAGTGGCGTTGTGTGTGCGTTGCGGCTTCTCAATGAACAGACAACTGAATCCATGAATAACGCTTACAAACGAGACAGAAAGTTCTGTAGTGGACCAAATGTGAAGATGCATGCTTAAACTCATGAAGCTGTAAAACCTCTGGTTTGGGTGATGTATTTGGCACGCCCCAGGGAACCAACGGCTCTACATGAGTCTTTCGCTCACTACTACAACAGCCACCCCAACGAGATCGAAACTGCTTACTTTTTCGAAGCTGCAGGTCACTTCTAATGACTACAGACAGGACAAACCAGCTCTATATTGGAATTTCGCGGGAACCGAGATTCTAACCCGTAGTTGCGAGACCAGGATAGCCGTGAAGGCCACAATCCCAGTTTGTCAGATAAATATGCTGTGCCCCGATGAATGGATCGAACGTTTGATTCAGCTGAAAGGTTCAGGCAACGAAGACTGCCATCACTTGAAGCGATTAATTTACTGTTCCTACAATTTTTCGTTGAAAAAAAAGAGGTAGATTCTCGATGGAAACCACCTCCATATAAATCTCTCGGTTGGTAGAATGCAAAACAACAGACAACGATTATCGTTCCAGTGAAACACTCTCACACCCGGAACTACTTCAAGCTCCAGGAGCTTGAAGTAGTTCATCCATTGCAACAGAATGGTGACGAAACAGGAGCCTGCCTTTATATCCAGTTACTTTGCCGCGTTCAACTCATCATTATTCATATAGAAAATCCTCCCACGTCGTATCAACAAAGGCGTGATAATGAATGTACATGAAAACGTATTATACATTCCCACGGACCAACTTCCCTCAGTTATTTCTGCTACAATGAAGGGCGCTTAACGCGACATAAGCCTCTTTCCGAGAACAGCGTTCAACTGTGTCTGCTAAAAGGAACTACATTTAATCCAGTTCGTCCTGCGCAGAACAACCTTTATGGGTGATGTATATTCCCTCGAGACACGCTAAAAGGGACTGTTGTGTCAGATGTGCACAGCAAGAGCCCTTAAGCTAATCTGTTGTGATAAAACGAACGCACAAAAAAGACCAAATAAGATGAATGTTCAGTTCCTAAACCGCCTTTCTCCCTTCCTCGCAAAGATCAAGTTTCGAGCTCCGCTAAAGTGAACCCTTCGCAAGGCGGCCTGAGTTCCCCCGTACGCTGACACACCTTCACACAATGGCATATTTTCCTTCCGACAATTTGCTGATGTTCATTCTGACGTTCATACCGCCCATAGATCGATATTATAAAAAAATAAGGGGTGATTTCAGTTCGAATAGAAACAGGTGCGAGAGACTTATTCAATGTACCCTTTTCGGACACTTTCGTCTATCGAAAATAAGACAGCGTTCGGAATTCCACTGATAACAGAAACGAAGAATCCATAGATGAGCAGGTGTAGGGGAGAATTCAACGTTGGTTTGCTTGACTATTCACTCTCTTGGAGTGACCGACAGTTGCACTACGCGTTCAGGCAAAATTTTTTACAGTAAAGAGGAGGGAAAAGTGGTCCCAGATAATCAGCACATTCTGTGGCTTGGCTAGAGGCATTCTTGTTGGAGAAATCCCCGGCGCATTTCTAACCACGCTTCTGTCCTTTTTCGACTTGTTGCCGCTAGAGCATCTTGCGCAGACAATCCTAATAGAGTTGCAGTGAGGTCTACATAGTGTCCCACTGCCTTGCACAAAACCCAGTCAATAAGCTCGTAGTAATCAGATAAGCAGCACGTGCAATGTACGACGGAAACACATCCGATCGGTGACAGCTGTACCCTGACCGAATCGAGCTAAGTCTGGGTGAATAGATCCTATATAAACGCGCCTACCAACAATACCCGGAAGATGGCACCTGGAGGGTGACGAAACTATTGCAATCATACCACGCATCTAGGCGAACAAAGCAACCACCACTAATAAGTATAGTCCCAGGTTCGTGCACTGTCCGCATAGCCGAGGCGGCACTTCTTGGGAGCACCCTATCTCTTACAGTGTAACGTAAACCGAGAACGGGCCTGTTTGGAACGTTTGCTTCGTATCTAATAACGATTATCACTGTACTCACATTCAACCTTCAGAACAATACTGATAAGAGAAAAGTAAAGAATACGCACAATAGGAATAGAACTCACCTGATGTCGGTTCTACAAGACCATGATAGGTTACACCGGGGAAAATTTGAACTCCAAATAGCAAGGCGGCCTTGAGCAAAATACACTGAAGAGTTCGAATGCCTGGGGGAGAATAGTGACGCAACAAAACGGGGGAGAATTTATATCTTCATGAGAAATGGAATTTTCGTGGTGAATCCGAAAAGCCTCACCATTTGCTTGACTCATAGGTGTATTGAATCTCATCAGCAACGAAATAAATCGGAACATGATCACTATAACTACAGAAATCCGCTCATTTTTTTTACCATATCGGTCAAAAGAATCAGTCGGTTGATCAGTTTATCCACGCTCACTCACTCATGCACGTCTACTAGAACAGTGTTTTGACCCTGACCCATCTAGTGGTACGCGCTGTTAACGAAAGTGAGCAAAAGGGCTTCCCAAAGTGATTGAATTACTGACTTCGTGTAATGCATCCATGGCTCTGATGTTTTCGGTGTAGTAAGTATGCCCTAGTAAAAGCCCTTTGGCTTGCTCATTCCTTATTTGTGTACAAGCGAGGAATTATCGAGCCTTCATGTAATCTGCCTGTTAAGATTTCAGCATCCTTTGTAATGAGATATCTGAATCCGAACGTAAGCGTTGTTGTGGAAAAATCCCAGGGAGGAAAATTCACTAAAAAGAGCACTTTAAATGAAGTTCTTCTCCGTCACCTCTGCTAAACCACCGTCCCCACCAGCACCGTAGAGTAGACTGAAATTAGGAGAAAAGGTATGCTAAGTGAAAAACTTTCCGAGAACCAACCAAGCCCGTTTTGTAGTCTCGATGTTTTCACTCATTAATCATATTACCTTAGCTTTGAATCTGAGTCAACTTATGATGAAAAGCCAAAAAATCGTAATTATCCGCAGAGCACATCTCACGAATCACGGGGAAAATTCGAACCCGAGCTCCCTTAAATATGGGTCTGGATAGTATCGTTCAACTACGAGCTGCTAATAATCAGTGTGATGAACTTTTACTCTCCACTAATTTATTAATCGCGCGGTTCATGCTACGTAAGCCAGTGTTGACTGGCACATTGAATCCAGGCTACACAAAGAAAAGTCTACACGAGGTACGGATGAGACTTTTCTGAGCACACTACGTTCAGTTTTTGAAATATTTTGGTTCCAAAACTTAGA
>SJOL01001309.1:0-27876 GCA_004794785.1 Opisthorchis felineus | reverse complement strand
CACTTTTAAGAAACATCTATACGAGCAAGCAAACAAATTAACCTTAGGATTTCAAGTAGTGATAAATAGACTGAACAGTGAGCAGTAGCAAAAACGGTGACACTGTTACGCTAATGTAATAACAACACTAGACGGCTTACATCAACTTCCATTATTTGTAGGGCTGCATTATTACGTTAACTTTTACGAACTGGAGGAACCAAAGCACACACAAGTCAGAGGAAAATTAAGCGACCTCCCGTTCGTTATTTCTACAACTGCTTTGATACCCCGGCTGACGACTGAACGGTGAACCATGTCACCCGTAAATTGGTACTGTTCAGTTCAGTTTAGTTTAACAGCTATAAGGACTCTAGGTAGGTTGATAGTTCCACTTCCATTCACAGAGGACGAGAAGGACGTGAAAACAATGAGGTCAGAGAAGCCAGTTGATCAGACGAACGGATTTTACTCGCGTCTACGATTTACCATACACTCTTGACAGATAGACAGAACGTTTAAAAGCAAAGGTCAAATGAGATAATTGAACTAGACAGGCAACACACAGGAATGTCTGCAATATCACGCCAGACAGCCTCAGAATCTAAGTTTTGCGTTGGAAGTGATGCTTCCTGCACAAAGAAACCTGAGTGTTGTAACTCCATCCAAACATACTTCGATCAGCTAGCGAAATACACTCATGTGCATACCAATTTGGCTTTGACGGTCAACATTTGGAACTAAAGATTTATTTCAAAACCGTTGGGCACCGACCGTTGTTCATAGTACTGAAGAGCACTGCAGGGCCTCGAACGCCTAGCTCGTTCTTATTGCCACCAAATTCAACTATCAGCTGGTCAGTTATTAAGCCAAGAAATGTGCACCAAGGTTCCGATAGTTCGAGCTAGGATAGATTGGTTCATCCATAACAAGGAAAATAAGTAGGGACGACGAAAAAACTCAATATTTGGGTCTGTGAAAACAGGAGAGGCCGGTATTCGATAAGCACTTGTGGGGTTCCGTCCTTGTGCTTGAGATATTCATCAATTTGTGACGGCTGCCGGAAATTCGATGAAACTAAAAGCATGAACCGATCTTGGAATGTCAACGTCCGATGGCTACGCTTGACTTTTATCCAAAATATCCTTCAAATAAGTTTCTGTCAGAGGAACGCTTTTTCTGGGGAACATCCCCCGTAACTACGAACGGGAAGCTTCCATGTTCCCTAGCAAAAAAAAACATTAATCTATCAACATTGCTTGTTTTCGACTTACTGATCGACCATTAGGGGGCCATAACTAGTGCCACTGACCCTACCATTACGTTATCCCGCGACACAGATGAGTTTCTCTGGACGTAACCTGATTTGACCGTAGCAGCATTGTGGAACACAACAGAAACTGTCAGTATGGATTAGAGGCAATGCAGCTAGAAGCAACCACGATAAATCGAGGCGTATCACAATAATTGCAGATGTTTGGTTGCAACATTCAGATACACTGTTCCCAAAGGAACTTTTGTGGTTCGTATTCGGGTAGCATACAAATTACTCGTGTGGGATTACCCTGGTAAGAGAGCACTGGATTGTGTAATCCGCTCAGGCTGAAAACTTCCAGCATACCCTGATGGGATACCAATGGACAACCGGGTTTTCCTTAAGCAAGCAAAGGAGTCATGCGATAAAGTTCAACCGTTCCAGCAGGAGCAGCCACGTTCGATATCCATAGATTGTCTCATCGGAAAGGTTGGTTAGGCCCAAAATGTGTTCACGCTCAAGGGAGAACACGATTTTCGAGCTTTCTGTTCTTCTGGTGTGCGCCCAAAATCTTAGCAATGGTCAGCACGACTCTCAGGCCAATGGCACAAGTTTCGATCATTATCCAGTTACAGTACCCTGGCCTCGGTACAACCCCAGAAAAGTCAACTGAGAGTGCTGGTGGGACAATTAAAGTACCTAGCGCTTGGTCCACTGACTGTTCCCTCAGTTATTGACAAACTATGCTGATCCGCCGTGTGATTCTATCGTGGGTATGTGTGTGGCACTCCAAATGCCGGACAACTCGAGAGTGCAAGATATATCGACGAAATAGAGTACCATGATTGAAAACGTGAGTTTTCGTCAGGACAATACATCACACCCAAACGCGTTGGTGCATACGCTTGACTCTGTAAAGGACACGTTATCTACAAGGTTGCTAAGGGCTGGTGATACAGTGAGTAGGATATAGTTACGGTCGTGTGTGTAACATACAACAACTTAGTACACAAACGCACCACACTGTATTTGCTTGTGCACGAGTGTATGTTTCTTTGTTGTGGGGTTACACAAACATCACAGCAACTTACTGATATGATCGATGGAACCGGCGCAAAATTTCCCGAAAAATGTCTTCGCACCGAGGGCACGCAGATCATCAATCAAGTAAGGCCAAAGGTGAAGGACATTGTTTCTGCATTCCGATAAGTGAAAGGAGAGCAATGAGTGTTGGCATCAAGGAGAATGATGGAGACAGCCTGGCAGCACCTTGGTTGATGACGGAGTAAGGTGTCCGGCTCGTAAGTTACCATATTAAACCTCAAAAATCTACGGCTGACAAGTAGTAGGTGAAACAGATGAGAATTATTCGGACAGACTGGCGGAGCATCGATCAACTTAGCAAACAACTGGATTCGACATAAACAGCATATAGTCCTCTCATCTGCAAACAAATTTGGTTTTGCATATAATCCTGACACCAGACATGACACCTTAGAGCTGCATGTGTTTTGCCCGTTAAATGTTACTGTGTGATGTCTGGTTCTAGCGATCAAAACTTTAGGGTTCGATAACACTACACAATGTTATGTCTGGCTGTGTGCAGTTTTATAGGGATGACCTGGATAAGGTATCGTCATGTGTAGCTGTGAAAATGCCATATGGCCTTAAGTGTACTGAATGGGGTTAAATAAAGCGACAGACAAGCATGGATGCAAATTTCGTTTGCAAAGTACATGAGAATTTACCAAGTTATCCATCAGCAGAACTAACAAGCTGCAGGTAGCTGAAGTAGACCTCACAAAGAACCGCTAAATTTCTCACCGAATCGGGCTATCTATTGACACTTTAAAGATTTAACATTGACTTAATAATGAGGTCCAGATCAGAGGCCTCAAGCCTAACGCTCACCACCCGACTTGAAAGTTGGTCGATTATCCACTCTATATCGGGAATAGAGTTTAATGAATAGACCAAAGAAATAAGGGTCAGCTAAGGCATTATGAAATAAACCCAACCGACTGTGTAGCAGTTGGAGAGTTTGGTGCAAAGATTTGGGAACTGAATATGCAGATTCCAGTTCACTAATGTCTAAAACCCAAATAACTGGAATCGGAGTTACATCAATTTATTTGGTACACTACAAACTGTGAATATCTGGATGCCCTTAAATATCTTTCAGTATAAACTCGAAGAATATAGGCTGAACGCACACATCTGAACAAACATGTCTAGGGAATAAGGTCCGGAGTAAATTGTTAGCCTAATGGTCTACAGAGATTCAACTGTTGTCTCATCTTGTCTAGCTTCTTCCTTAGGAACTACGGAACGGGGAAAAATAAACATCGTTGAAACTCGCCTTGAAAACTTATCACGTTTTTCGAGGATAACCACTCGAGCACCAAGAAGAGCTAATTCAATGGCACAACGGAGACCGCATGGACCACAACCAACCACGATAACCTGAAATAAAGGATACCTCAACTGGTTAGGTGTGGTTAGGTGAATTTCAGAATGTCTGATCACGAACGAACGCAAACTGAAGGTCATTTATAAAAAGCCTTGAAAGAAAATCCTAGTAGGTGCTGCTTTCTAAAAAAACGTGAAATGAACCCAGCATGGTGCACACATTCCTATAGCCAGTGTGTAAGCCATACTCATGTAACTAGTTGCACATGAACCTCAGGGTCACAAGTAAAACACCCGAGTAATACACATACGCATTTGTTGATGAATTCATATACATGAAAAAGACAACTAGCAGTATCTACGTCAGGCTGAGGGCGAGATCTGTGAACAGCCAACTAGAGTCCGAGTACCTCATATTCATGTTTACTGTTATCTTGGCCAGTACAATCAAAGCTGAATTTAACAAGCTGCACTCCACTATGTCCACACTGTACGTGAACGAACAAAGGGTTGAATCAAATAATGCGCCGAATTCAATTCAGATAAGCGTGTTTGGGTTGCCGCAACCCGACATTACCAGATACGGTTCATTCGCAAATCGAAGACAATCGCCACAAACTATAGCAGACGGGAAAGACAAGAGACATTTCGTTCGAGTCCTGTGAAAGACGAGGGATCCAAATCTCACGGAAGATATTTCGCTGGGGAGAGAACATGAACTCGAAAAAAATGCACACTCCGGTATGGGGAAAACCTATCTACCACAGTGCGTAAGTCTCAGCAGTGCATAATAAATGGGTGGCATAGATGACAAAGATGCACAACACGCGCGCAGAAATGCTACGCGCAACCATGAGCACAAACATGAACATGCGTGAAACAAAGACTAACAGTCACAACTACCGTGAGAAGTTATTTTCAAAGTTGTGATCGTCACGGAGGTATAGCATAATCTTACTACCATCATACCAAACAACATAGAAAACTTACATTCACTCCACTGCAAGCGGTTTGTTGCATGTACTCCGCACATTGGACCCGCTTGTCAAGTTTCTCGAACAATGCGGCAGCTTTCCAGTAGGATTTAAGGCTGGCCCTCAACTCGCGATACACATTCCACGGATGTTTGGCGGTCGAGGCTCTCAATGTGACAGCACATAGTTGACTGAAATGCTGTAGAATGCTTGAAAACGAGTTGGAAGTGCAAAATAAGTCAAATAGTTCTTCCATCGACCGACTGGATTCCGCAATGGTCATTACTATCGAACAATGTCGCGAATCAGAAAGAATTTGGCGTGGTAAGGTAGTGGGTGCCGTAAGCACAGAGAATTATGGTTTAAAATACTGATATTTGTAACTGAAAGGAAAATGTAGACAGTTGTTAAGGCGGTCGAGGGAATAGCTGTATTGATAAAGGAATAACACTAAAATGTGAAGCTTACCACAAACGTTTGCTCTACTGTGTCCGCTAAGGTGACCGTTCTGTGGAGAGAGTTGAACACTAATTTCAAACCGTACAGAGTCAGTTCTCTTCAGTTTTCACCTCACAAACCGTTGATCAAATATAACAGTTCCAGCTGCTACAGTTTCGCTCACCAATGATAAGGATAATAAAGCAATAAGAGGGTCGCGTTGAAGGCAACAGCTTCGATTCAAGACCGCCATTGGCCACATGACAGCCATATGTCAGGGTCACCAACCATTGGTTTGTCTTGTCCCGGGGTGACGGCAATTACTAACGCAACTGAGTTCACTGGCAAGGGCTTTCATGCTTGGTTGTCCAGTCATGGTCTAACCGCCTCTGGGTCTTCCCCGTCGGACAACAAGGCTGGGCGAAAAGGGCTCTACGAAGCAAACGTCCTCTGGTATACGACGTGCATAGTCTAACCAGTGTAACCTGTGAAGTGTGACCAGGTGGTCTATTGAGGGAGAGTGAACTTTCCCGAAAAACGTACCTAGCATTACCAATCTGATGTTCTCATCAGACCGGTACAACGCTTCGGAGGCACCGATGGTTAAACACAGACAGTCTTCGAAAGTCCCCCACACGCAGCGGTCATGTGTCTGACCCATAAAGTAGGACAGTTAAGACTGCGGCATTGTACGCTCTACTCTTGGCAGTCAAGCTGATGTCACATAGGCGCACCAAATGTCGGAGTTTGACGAACGCTGCCCTGGCTTCCCCAATTCAGGAAGTGGTTTAGTCTTTCGCTAGTCAGCCGGGACTTGTTCAGCTGCCAAGTAGACAAACTTCTCTACCACGTCGGTCGGTCTAAGAGGTTGGATCATACCAAATCTTGCAGTGACACTTTATACTTTGCAGCAGAATTATTTAGGCTATATGAAATAGTTTGCATTGCAAAGTCGTCTGACCCAAGAAGAGCGATTTCATCGGCGTACTCAATGTCCATGAGCGAACCCCCGGGAGTATTTCAACCCCCGAGGTGTTGGAGCAGGTAAAGAAGCGGCGTATCGATAAAGAAGTTAAAGAGAAAATGCGACGGAGGACACACCCGCCTGACACCACAAGGTGTGACGAACTCACGAGAGAACTTGCCATAGACACGTAAGCGTCCACGAAAGGCATACAGAGCCTTAATAGGAGACAAGGATTCAGAAGGAACAGCTTTCATCGCAAGACACTGCCACAGTTTTTGACGATCAGCGGAGTGAAAATGAGATCTGAGATCGAGAAAGATGACCATTGCTGGTCGTTGGAAGGAGTGACACAGTTTACCGTCTCAATATGAACATATGATCAATACAACTCCGGCCAGAGAAAACCCAGCTTGATTCTCGCGAATCCGACTGTCTTGATAATGGATCAACCTTCGAAGGACAACAACGGGAAACATACTGGGCAAGATGGCTCAGTGGTTAGAGCACGAATTTACTGACCGGAAGGTCCGTGGTTCGAATCCGACCTCTGCATCTCGACTTCTCCTGTCTAGGCTTGGGAAACCTGGCAGTATCCCAGCTTCGTGCTTCCTTCGGGTGGCATGGCAGCTAGGCACCGAAAGGGTGTTACAGCTGAACAATTTATTTTGTTTTATTTTTTGGGGAGTGTGGGAGGCAAACCATCCGGACCAGGTGTTTTGCTGAGCAGAAGCAATGGGGTTGCACGCTGGACTTCCATTGTGGATGGTCAACTAGTAGCGACCCGGGTTCATTTGGTCCTTCTAGAGTTTGGGTTGACGGGGTCTAAGTAAACTGTTATTCAAAGTGTTCAGCCCATTGTTCAAAACGATATTTCTGTGAATGAATTAAGGTCCCACCCTTCACGGCGATCGTTTCACTAACAGCCATCCACCTCGGACCAGTTGGTCGGATTACCTGGAACAGGGTATGATTGCTCCCTTTTCCTTCTTCCCTCTTCTTCGCATTCTCCACTCCCCCGGCTCTTGTGATCCACTGGCACACTCTTTTGATCCTCAGGGCCTCTAATATTCAGCACTTGAGGGATCTACGTCTTCCATCAGTCATTTGATGCTGATGATTTTCCCGGCTTTAATCAGAGCTGCTGACCGTGACGAAATCCAGTGTTCACTGGAGTGTGTGAGTGACCTCGGGCGGAAGGTTATAAAAGCTGTGAGCATGGGTGCTTTCGCGTTTTCCCAATCGCCATTTGAATCACCGCTGTGCCGGCCAAGTTCTGGAAGCTTCTCAGTCAAGTATTATTGGGTTACAAAGACGCTTTGCAGGTGCCCAACTAAATGCCTTTGCAGCAAACGACATGTCTCAGATGGAAAGCGAATAGATACGCGCGCCCCCGTGATCTGAATTCAGCGGTCTAATCCGAAATGAGCGACACTGTTGTATAGAAGCTCTCCACCGGTAGCTGACTGCGACATGGTCCAACCAAACCCACGGCCGGTTCGCATTTAGTGGCTTAGAAGTCAAGGTAGGAGCGCTTGTGCTGAAAGTTTGCGCTGGCTAGAAATAAGTTATATCCAGCACACAACTGAATAAGTCGCTCCACATTATCTGTGCTGTGAGCGACAACCCCGAATCGGCCGCCAAGATTGACTTCCTCAGCACTTAATCAACCGACTTGATCATTCATATCAGCTGCCATAATCGCGATAGTTGTACTCTTCGCTGACCACAGCAAAGGCGACAAACCACTGTAGAAGCTATCTTTCTCAGCCTCAGAGCTGCCGTCCGTCGTGGCATGTGCTGACACAACAAACAAACACTGTTTGTCGCGCCGAAATGCACTGATCTGGATTGAACCGAATATTAACTGGAACCCAGCACAATAAAGTGCAACTGGTCCCGAGGCTAGGCACAACTCCAATCCCCTGGATTCTCAGCCACTGCATCAGAATCACCAGACACTCGAAGAGAAAAGTGCAATAAATGTGCGATCGTACCAAACGGTTTAAGGGGTATGACCGAACAGGGATCTTTTATGCGTTTTGGGGACAGTACATTGCTCGAAAGAGG
The DNA here is from genome assembly GCA_004794785.1 of Opisthorchis felineus. Classification (NCBI taxonomy): domain Eukaryota; kingdom Metazoa; phylum Platyhelminthes; class Trematoda; order Opisthorchiida; family Opisthorchiidae; genus Opisthorchis; species Opisthorchis felineus. The sequence continues at coordinate 19,787 of SJOL01001309.1, read as the reverse complement.
GAACAAGGTCTTAGCAAGAACTACCTGATGCACGTTGAAAGCCACAATGTAGAAGAGATTCCTTGAGTATAATAAAGATTTAGACGTAATACATTGCTCATAAGGTTGCTGAAAACTCTCCGAAAGCCCACGACCGGTTTCGCCCTTCTCGGGGCTCAGCAGGTAGGCGCAGTCCCCAAGTTTCCCACAACCTTATGTTCTACTTGAACCTAAATTGCACGAAATTAGCGAAATAGTCATTTGAAAACCAATTTGGTTTTGCGGGAGAGTCACCTGGAACCCAGCTGAATCTCTCGTTTATGATCTTTTTAAGCAACTGAAGGTGCTGCACCAGGCCGACTCATGTTTCAGTTGGTACGATATTCGAGATATCGCGACACACGCATAGACGTAATACACTACTCATAAGGCTGCTGAGGACTCTTCGAAAGTCCACGACCGGTTAAAAACATCATAAACAAGAGATTCAGCTATGTTCCGGGTGAGTCTCCCCCAAAACTTCCATAATAAAGTTTTTTTATTTATTCTACTGGACAGAAGCTTAGATACGAAGTAATTGTTTGGTGATTGACAGCAAATGAATCAGAAGTGCACGGTTGAGGAAGTTGTGAGGATTCAGTTAATGAAGAGCGTACGGGGGAATTCCACTTACAGGTTGCTCAGGCCAGAGAAGAAGGTCTGGTTGAGGTACCCCACCTTGAGCCTTTGACTCGAAATCCTGACCCCCGAAGGAAGTGGGGGCAAGTGGAGTAGGATGACATTCCCCGAGTCGCTGACCAAAAAGTCTGAACCTCGAGGCAGCGGTTCTTGGGGTTTTCTTGGGGGGCTAGCACTAAATATTCTGACCCGCTTGGATGCAGGAGGCTTGCTTGCCAGTGGACGTAAGGAGTAAGGCATAACCATCGGAATCTTAATGCGGCTGTGCACAGCAGGTGCCTATTGAGACGCATCAGACATTTCATTTTAGAAGTATTTTGACCGTACTGAATAATGCGCAGGAGGTCACAGTCAACCACTGGGCGACCGGAGTGCGCAGATTTAGGGCCGACATTTCCTAACTCGTCCTTTTTCGGAGGAAGGCAGCACCGTTGCTTCCATAAATATGGACATGCTGCATGCCTGAAAGAAACGCCTTGCTGCCTTTACACGCCTATCGCAGAGGGCAGTACGAATTTATCTCCATACTGCCTCACAATACGATTTCTCGCAGTAGGGGCTCTCACTGTTTTCCGTCGGACTGCTCCCCGTTGCCCCTCCTGAACCGTTAGGAAGTGAGTTTCAGCCAGTATAGCTAGCAGGATCATTAGAGCACAGAAGGTCGACCATTACAAAGCGGCAGCTTCGGGTTCGGAAATAGCAGAACATTGCTTCCCACCTTTCAGTCATTACCATACTGGATGTTACCGCCGTGCGACGGTTTGTGCACCCCAATGTTCCAATGAGCTACATTGGGGTGTCTACGTGTCACAATCACGGAGCCTCTCAAACCAGGTTCTTCCATGAGCAGAGATCCGACTAACACAGTGCTGGTCCTCCAGGTTGGAGGTTGAAACATGACTGGCGACTCGCTCCTTAAAAATGTAGGCTGCTCTGACGTCTTACGCTAACTACCTCAGATTGGCAGTTAGGCTTTTGAGTCAAAGCCTTTGGTTGAGGACTCCCATCGTCCCCCTGTTTAGGTGTGGGTGCTATGAGAGTATCCTAACCCATGTACAACCACGAGTTGCACACTTACAACTTATCTCACATCACATCGGATGTCGCGTGGTGCTATCAGCCAGGGCACCTTACTTACTGCATACAGCTGGGCGGGTAAGCGAAAACAAGTTTCTGGTGACGCCTCCAAATTCTTTCACGCATTAGGTCTTCTTCCTCTCCTCAACTCGCTGTCAAGGCCAACTCTGAAGGCCCATTCGTAAGGGCTGACAGATCCGTTCGTCTTCCCTTGCCGCTAACCGCAATATCCACGGTTGACTCGGCCGCCACGGCTGCCGACACTTCGAAAGCATCCTCCAAACCCCGACGACAACCTCATCTGGCAGCCTTCTGGTTGTGCACCCCTGGTAATCCCAGAGCCGCTGCCATTAGTTCTTCTGGGTTGTTATTGTTCTAAGCCGCAGACCTGAAGGAACTCAATCTGAATGGTTGCCCGTTGATAGTTGCCGTTGTGCGGTTCGTTAGGCAATGTCGGTGACAGTATCCGACAAACGTGTCAATAGTCGCTGCTCGTTCATAGCACCTGCTTACGCCCCAAAAAACTGCAGCTCTGATACACCCAAAGGCAGCTTTTGACACGCTTTGAGTGTCTCGCTGCGGCGGGCTAAGGGCTCAGATATTGTTGTGGTTCCCGGGGGTATGAATACAAAAGTAGGCAAACTGGGCGCGACTGAGGCTCAATTGGGTGGTAATCTCGGAGTGAAATCGAGAAGCACGGGCAACAGTGAACGCCTGTTGCTATTTCTGTGAGGTACTCGCTTCCGCAACAACAGAAGCTACTTGGTCACACGGTGTACCACGCGTGCGAGTCAACCACCAACACACCACATTACCACTACGTATATGTGGCGTAGATCACTGATTGTTGCTCATTCTGGAATACCTATGTGCATTCGCATCACACGCTTGTTTGTTTCAGCCTTCCATTTTGCTTTTAGGGGTGCGCAAGGTGCACACACTTCGTCTTGCCATTGAAGCTCTCCGACCCTGATGTGAAGCGAACCTATCAAAACTATCCACTGAAGTCCCTTTCGGACAAGACGCCTTCTGATATTGAATAAATAAATAATAATAATAATCGTTCAGCTGTAACACCCTTTCGGCGCCTAGCTGCCGTGCCACCCGAAGGAAGCACGAGGGCCAAGATACTGCCAGGTTGCCCAAGCCTAGACAGGGGAAGTCGAGAGGCACAGGTCGGGTTCGAACCACGGACCTTTCGGTTCGTAAGCTGGCGCCTTAACCACTGAGCCATCTCGCCCCTTCTAATATTGACTCTTACCGGAAGGTAATATCTGCAAGATGCTTGACATTCTGCTCGTGGAATGGTGCAGCCAACTAGATACAAGCACTGGATCTCCAGCGACACTAACATTACTCGAAGCTCAGACATGTATTCCTCCTGATGGAGAGTACATTGCAAATTGACGAACTGCGAGACTTCGGGTGAAAAAGAACATGTGCGCGGACCGAGAAGCTTGGTGGATCAAGAAAGCCAGCGAGATGGAGAAGAGAAACTCAGGGAATGAGCGTGCACTGTTCAAGCTGATACATGCAACAGGCCAAAATAGGCCTCCGGTGGGTGAGAGAAGAGCGGTTCAAATAGCTCCGAAAAAACAAAAGCATATGAATCGCCGGGTTGAGGGCTTCCAAGATCAATTCAACCGGCAACCTGCAGCTGCTTAGCCAGATTTCAAATCTGTAACGCACCCCAGGACAGTGAAAGCGGAACCACCAACGGCTTCAGAAATAATCGATTGCATTTTCCACCTCAAGCCTCACCGAGCTGCTGGTCCATCAACACGGTTCAAAGGTGGATACGAAACCCTCGGTCGGTGCTTGTTCACTTGATTTGTTCCTATCTGGGGGAAAAAGACCGTCCCAACTAACTGGATTGGGTCGATAGTGGTGCCCATTTTCAGAAAGGGTGATCGCAGCGAATGTGATAAGCATGGAGAAATTAGCATGACCCCCGTTGCAGCCAGACTCTTTACGTTGTTTCTTTTATGTCCCCTTACGAAGTCGCGTGAAGACGGGATCCGAGAACAGCAAGCAGGATTCCGGCTGCGAAGGGCCTGTATGGACTACATGTTCACACTCCGCCGAGTGTGTATAAGCGCCCTACAAGTTTGGTGCCTCTTGACTTCAAGATGGCGTTCAATTCTGTCGACCCGTCCCTTCTTTTCAATATGCTGGCACAGCAGAGCATACCCCAAAAGCTCGTAAATATCATGGACTGCCTGTATTCACACACTCGCGAGTGCATGGCGAGCTATCCAAAATCTTTCCTACAAGCGGTGGTCCGACAAGGATGTCCACTCTCTTCATTTTTGTTAGATTTCGTCGCTGATGAAGTAATGGAGCGAACAATCGAATGTCTCCAAAACCCTGGTTTTCACTTTCTCTGAGTGAGAATCCTGTCGTATTTGGGACATTCGAAAGACATTAATCCCTTTTTTGAAGAGGAAGCGCAAGTGTTACTGGAAAAGCTTACCAAGGCCATGCAGTCCTTCGGCATGTGCTCCGCGCCATCAAACTGCTAAGTCATGCTGCACGACGTATTCATCGGACATGCATCAACTCTAAATGTAGTGTGACAAACTCTAAGCACAAACTTCCAAGGCCAAAATTGCTTTTATCAATTTTGGAAAAAAATGTGTCACTGGGTCTCAAAGGACGCGTAGATCAGACCACAGTGCGGGCTGTATTGTTGAAAGGCTGCGAGACCCGGTCACTTCAGATGGAGGATCTGAGACATTTCCAGGTCTTTGACCACTGATATCCCACAACTTAGGTAAAATCGGCTGGAACCAGTGATTTTGGAAATAAGTGATAAGGAAACCGGTCCTCGGTGAAGCTGACCGTACTTCACTCAAGTACCGTATACAACGCAGCAATAAGAGGTGGTTGGGCCAGGAGCTAAGCACGCCGAGCTACCGCCTGCCAAGAATAGCGTTGTTTTACGTGCCTAGTTTGGAATACCTGAAACCTAGAGGTGTGGGCATCTCGGATTTTTGTAATAGGCTAGCCCTAGGTACCCTCCTTGCTCCGGTTTCTTCCTATTTCTATTAAAAAGCTTTATTCAAGTAAAATAACATGGTTGTAAGTACTGAACCACTAGTATCCTCATCTGGTGTTGCTGTCAGTGATAGCGCAGGTTTCTAGTCGTTCTTTCGAGTTGTTTAGTTTGGTTGTTTCCTCAACATTACGTAGGAACCAAGGCTTTCCGGCATTGCCTCTGCAAAACAGATACCAATTTGCCGACAGAGCGCCATGCCAACGATATTTAGGAAAATATTACAAATAAAGAAGAGGCCGAGGAGGGACATCTGCAAAGTATACAGTGGTCCACATCAAAATTAGAACTGCTGAACACTAGATTGGAAGACAGCAAGTCACCTAAACCACAGAAACTTCACCCGTTTGTAGCAGCAGCTGTGGACTTCAGAAAAGCATTCGATCATACGAATCAAGCTGTACCACTGCAAGAGCTTAGAAAAGCTGGGATGAGGGGAGTTTTCAAATGCATTGGTGCATTGGTCGACCGAAAGCAGTGAAAGGTGGGAATCGAGGCAGCCTATTCGCCGACAGGGCGAGCTACACTTGGAGTCCTGCAAGGGGCTAAACTCGGTCCATATCAAGTCCCCGCCATCTCACGTCACTGTGCCTGTTGTTCCATCACAGAACGTTTCATGCTCAAACGTAAGCGCCGTAAATGCTTGGTTTTCGTCCTCCGCGGTGAAGCAATAGGCACACAGAGTTTCCAAACTGATTTCCTCCTAGTATGTCGCATGCGGAATGGGTCATGAGTACAGGCCGAAGTGCAACTAACGCGAGAACATATTCAATTTTCTGTACGTATGACTTCGAAGTGGATCAGGCTTTTAGTGCAGGTAGTCCAGAAGAACACTGATGAACAACTGAAACGCCTGTTAGATCAACAATTTTAAACAGCTACCGCTGGGGAGTGTCGATGCCATGGGTACGGAAAACAATCCAGATAACCAGGAAACGAACATGGGACGACTCCCATCGATCTCTATACAAGAATAATGGAGGACGAAGTTTTATCCCACCACGTCACTGGTGCACCAAGCACGTCTGATCTCCCGGGTGCTCAGTGTTAACGTTCATATTTTACTTTCCATAATTCTCCCCAGTAGACTGGCACACTTAGGTTCTGCCATCGCAGGATAACACAAGTCATTCACGTTTGAAACCAAAGCCACACAAGTCAACGAGGGTTGCACTGATATTTCACCACATCATTCAATGACATTTCTTTCACAATGAACATCTAACCCACTGGTCAGCTGGTTTAATTCGTAATCAGAAAGTAGAGAAGCGGCGAGTTAGGTGGCCATACTTAGTGTCGCATAACTCAGACAAACCTACGATGTCATCACCATTACTTCTAAGATTCTTCGCAGTCCATGCTATGTGCGTGCGTATCAGTCGACAAAATGGGTATAGTATGCACGCTACGCAAGCACTCGGGGACAGTGATTCTCACAAGGTAGAGGTTCACAACAATTTCCGTTGAGGGAAAACAGAAAGAAACCTCATGAGCCGAAGCCCAGTAAGGAAGAACGTACATCACCAATACTTACATATAAATCAACTCAAATGGCAGGCACCATACACTACATGGGTAATTGTCCTAACACCAACGTCAGCGACGGGCTCAACCAGCTGGATGCGGCTGATGGAAACCTGAACGCTCCGATTGGTTAAATAGGGCCGTTCGATATCCCGGGCATGGAAACGATTTTTCGGAAAGTACGATATTTTTTTAGGCTACCACTTGATATTTAGGAATTTCTATTGTAGCGTGAGATGCCAGGAAGTCAGCGGTATTCGACGCTCGCGGTGACGGCACACGCCGGTTCTGAAATGTGCAAGTATGGAAATTGGTATTATTGAATCCACACGGCACACAAAGCACACATTCACACAGCTTGGTGACACAGAAGAGAAGACCAGAGAGCGACAACAACACGCGTGTACTGAAACCTAAACTAAGGGCACAAGTGCGGTGAGGTACAAAAAATAGGTCGAAGTCACTCAGGGGGTGCACAAGCGAGCTACTCTTTCCTGTCTGGGGTTAATGGTGGCTCGTCCGGGGTACCCGTAATAGGGAGAGCGAGGCGCACATAAGGTCATATGATACAGTCGAGTTTCCATTGCGTTACACTATGTCTAACGCTTTTTCCCGCAAATTCTTTGTATGGTTATTTTGTTTAAGTGGGCGAATCTTCAAGGTCAACGAATGCCTCAAACTGGGACATTGCCTAATGGAATAGAATATAGCTACTTGCAATAAAGCGTGAATTCCTCACAATGGGTGGACGTTGCACGTAGCTCTGTAGTTGCAGTACTTTTTGGAACTTGCCATAGCCTACGTTATACACGCTGACGCAAAACATGCAACAGTATCACTTCTGAAACTAAATTTTGTATTTTACCCTCTACATGGCCAGACGAACACCGAGTTCTGCCTTCTCGTGCGTCAAAAATTGCTGATGCAGGTAATCTTCGTGTTAAAACATCCATTAAATTAGGATAACTCGTTTGACAACTCGGAACCATAAAGTTTGCATATGACGGCCTATGCCCGCCTAGCGCGTTTTATTGTACATTGCTGTCATCACCCTAGAAGTATTCAGATCCTGTTTTCTGGTAGCGAAATTCTCTATTGTAAACGGCGAAACATAGCAGGCTTTCCGGAGTCGACCCAGAGGAGTTGCCAGATAGCTTGAGGCAGAGGAGTACGCGGTAAGTTGCTCGTTATAACGCTAGCTATTGGGTCGCACCTTGACTGAAGGAGAAGCCTACAACTCTGAGATGAAAATGCCCAGTAAGGCTGCCTCTCCCTGCACAATACATAGATAAGAACCTAGCAACTGCACATGACTAAAATTCAGCTGCGTGCCTGGGTACCTAATAAACTGGCTAGATATAATACGTCAACCTTAGCGGACAGCTGAATGAACCTAGCTTAGGCACACGACTAAAACTAAATCTGTTCACCGAACAGATCAACAGCCACATGATCAATTACCAACTAACTACGAGTTAGCCAAAATGGAATTACCTCACCAGTTTCTTGCAACACGATGCTAATGCAGCTGCGGTAATCACAGGGTTAAGCGCCTCAAAAGGAGGGGAGATGCATAGGCAATCATTCGATAGACCAGGTTTAGAAAGTGACAACTGCTGTCCAGGAATTCATTTCGGTCACAGCGGTATGACGTATGCTTCTCGGTGCTCATTGAGCTCTGTGTATTAGCACTACCTCTCCATCGCAAACATCTTCTAAACCTGACTTCTCCTGACAATTAAGCCAGTAATTCAACCCAGTTTCATTGTAAACCATATTTTAAGACGATTATTGCCGTTTGTCTCCACTCTGATTTTCTCCATCTTTCCAAATCCATTTATGCTTTTCCTGACCCTGGCCATTTACGCAACCCAACAAGTTCACCCAAGGCCAACAACGGTTTTTCACTGTCAGTCCAAGTCAACCGGCGTCGTCATCGAACTAGTCCTAACTCATGCCCCATTGTTCTAGTTTTTCTACAATCTATGTTTACGTATCACGTGGTAAGCCGGCTCCCTGGTCTCACCTCCCACCCGTTGTGTTGTTGTCTGCCACTTTCACGTCGTAACGGCTGATCATGCCTCAACTGGTGTGCTCACCACAAGGTGGGAAATAAACCGATTATTAATAATATTATCCCCCAATGGGCCACTCAGCGTGCACACTCATCTTCTGTATGGCATGATCTAGCGCCTGGGCTGTGCACTCACTTTTTGGGGGGCCGTTGGCGTTTTTCAGATGGTTGCTGGCCGCATTTCCAACATGGAGCATCATGGGTCGTGCGAGCACATCCCGCCCACGAATGATACACAGCGAGCGAGCTTTGAGGCAGGAGGGGAATCTAGGGTCCATTTGACGCAGCGCTTGGAGGTCTTCGAAGAATCTGTCATAGAAATTTGATAAACAGAATACCCGCTGTACAACATTGTCTTGTCCGACCGTACGATGAAATGTGTCAAGTGTTCGCAGAGAGCGTCTGTAACCAAAATGCACGGATGTTGTATAAGGCACATATGGCATATAAGGCATATAAGGCATATATATAAGGCCTCCTGGTTGGTTTGCGGGTATGGAAGAATCCAAACGTGTCATCGAATCAGAAAACTAAACTCGTCGCACGTATTTGTGCCACCAAGTTGTTTAAGACGAACGTTTTTACTCGATAACTTTCGCTCATCATTCCCCTGAACGAACCAAGCAGTTTACGTATGGGCGCAAACTGTTCGCTTTCCACAAACCCACATATTACAGGAAGCCCGTACCCATGCCACCTGTACGAATGTATCTACAGGCAAAAACTGTATTGTTTTAAAAGGACTCACCCAGAAAGGTTGGTCGTGTGTGTCCCGTCCTCTTTTTTCACACCTGTGGAGCGTGAGAACGACGCAATAAGCTGACATCAAGCGAAGCATATGTGGTGGTAGTTGCCTCCCGCCCGGAACCGCGAAGATTATTATGCACGGTAGGCCTGCCATTTGGAACAGAATTACCCAACTATCCGTCAGTTACTCGAAATATGTCTGAGTTGTGTAACTGAAACATGGCTCTCAGTGGAAACTCCAGACACGGTTGTTTTCAACCGTGTCGGCACCGTGTCCCATGGTAAACATTTCCTTTGAGCGGACGATATAAAAATCGCTTACGCAATTCTTCCCTCTGCCTTTCTCCAGACCCAACAAGATTTAGACCCTCTGACTCATTGATCAATTGCCTATAGCCTAAGCTTCTCTTCTTCCAAGTCCCAGATAACTTCCTGCCGCTGCTCCGTCCCAGCTGACGCGTTCACCATTGATGATAACCCCGTCACTCATTCCACATAGATCAAAGATCTTGGTCTCAGGCACTCTTGTACCTTTAGCAATTCTCATCAAGTCCAGTTCCAGGTTGCCCCAGCACGTAGGCGCCGCTATCTAATATTATATTCCTTCCACATTCGAGATACAAAGGTTGCCACTTTCAAGCTATGCGTGCGACCAATTGTGGAATTCCGTCCTGCTTACTATTCCGTTTATACCCAAAGTTGCGGGCTAGCACTTGAGAACGTCCAACGCCCATTCACCAAAAAGTTACTCCCATAGTCCGTCCCTCTCTCTTACCGCTCCCGCTGTACAATCTTCGGCCTTGAACCACTACGGCTCATACGGTTAAGCTAAATCTTACTTTCCTACATCGTCTGTTGTGCCGAAATGCTTTTATAGCAGAGGCTAGGCCAGGCGTAAAATCATATACTTGCTATAACTTCCGTTAGTCCAGCAACCTCTTAGTGTGCACTCCACCGCGTACAAACCTACGCCACTACTTCTTCCTAGATTACTACACTTGCATCTTGACTAGTCTTCCCGATCGGCTTCGCAATATCACACACCAACATACGTTTTCGCATTCTGTAGAAAAATTTCTTACGTGTGTATCCGCAGCCGTCTTACTCAATGCCCAAATACTCTCTGATCCCCTTTATGAATCGTGTCCAAATCAACTCTGAGTTTGACGAAGGTACAGTTGACGGGCGAAAATTGAAAAAGATAACTAAAAATAATTAAGAAAATAAAACCACCTCGTTATTATACTTTGTTACCTCTTTGACTTAATTGAAGCAACATTTACCTGCAGTGCCTGCTTGATCAGAGTGTGCTCTATTACTGGCCCGGCTTCTTCCCGAGGCAACTTATACCAGGTTCCTTCCAGCCAGGTCCCTGCCCTGGACTACTCTATCCGCACTGATTACTGAGTCGTGCTTTGGCTTGCCTAGCCCCAACCAACATAAAGCAAACAAATATCAGAGTTTCTCATACCTGAGGACGTAATATACGCCACACAATCTTTAGGTACATGCATACATAACATTGCGGTGCGCCTCTGCTCGGCTTGTTAGCTCACACTCCGTCGTCGTTTAACCATCGTTCACGCGCTCTTGGCATCTTCGTTCTGTTCCCATTGTCCCAATGGTAGTTGCTGCCTCATTTGCCTCCTCCATGACCTGCTCTTTCCAGGGGCTGTTGGATGTTTGCCTGTTTGAACTGCCCGAGCCGTTTTACTGGCCTGGCTGCCCCCCTGACCGTATAAAGTATCTGGTAGCTGAGGTTCTTTATTAGTGCAAAAGCCGCAGTTATTACTGCTTGGTGGCATGCCACCTTGCAGATCTGGTAGCATGCACGAGGGAAGAAAACATCGCGTGGTGGTCGGTACGTCCTGCGAAGAGGGTAGACTGCTGCGCTGCACCGTGGGGCGTTCGTATAACAACGCCACCCCTCCAGTAGCACGGGTGCTCTGCCCATCACCAGTGGTTCTGAGCATGGCCCTTAATTCCGGAAATCCACAAAAGAGCACTTTGTTTTCTGTTTGTTGCTGCTGGGCTGGACACGTCACAGCTGTGCCATTCAACTGGCAACGTCATAAATGACACACGGTGGAAAAACTGACCTCTCGTCTGTTAAAAAAATCTGTCGAAAAAGTACACCGATGGGATGGCCTGAAGATAATCTGCCATACCTATGTCTCACATCGACGAGCAGAGCTGAAGCTGTCTTCAACATAATTGGGGTTGCACCGCGCCAAAGCTTACTTCGTTAACCAAACAAAACACACGCACCTAACTACTGCTCCCAGGAGTGGAAACATAATGATATATATACGATGAGATTCTCAACCCTCCCCTACCAGTATACAAGATTAGCGCCCAAAGGCTTTTTCTCCATGTACCACTTGTTAATTGAAGATGGCAGCAGTGCCACGGGGACTGGTGACCATTTCTCTCACATTTACTTCCTCTCCTAGATGGTGCTACTGTCCAAATCACTTGATAAATTGCAGATAACCTAGTTCATCATCTCGGAAGCCCACTTCCGTCAGTGATTATACGTTTGATTCCCCTAACAACAACACCTATCTGCGTACTTATAGACCTCTTGCTCTTTAGCATCGTATATTAGCAAACCCAACCCGTACTTAATTGCCAGTCTACTTAGTAAAAATCTACCCCTATCCCGTTTCATTTAATCATTTGTGGTCACCCCCTAATTGTGGTATATGTCAACTTGTCTTCTCTCCATTATTGCACCTTATCCTATCTGACGTCTTCTCAAACTCACCAGGCTTTACTGATCCCATTCCATGCCCTAGTCCACCCGAGCTCCAAACTTCGGCATCGCCTGATTCGGACACCCTGTTTGTCCGATATCCACTCCATCTGGCCTGTGATCTACACCCACAGGGATCCCCAAACGGCTTCGTTCTACCCCTGCGGATTCCCTTGGCAGACCCAAAAACTTCCGCCGGTCATAAAATTGCACATCCCAGCCAAATCCATTCAAAAATGGCAACGTTCAATGGCTCACACAGAAACGCAAGTATTTCACTGCATTGATGCCACGGCATTGCAATGCACAGTTCGACAGCTTACCTGCAACCATCCAATATCTACACTCCACCGAACACTCTCGGATACTAATTCCATAAACTACAATTACGCACCAACTGTACACTTGACACACCACACTCCATGTCTTCGTACCGCCTGAATGAGGAGTCAATGGTATGACCAAAAGGGGGCCAAATTCGAACTCCATGATTGAGGCCGCAACTGCATCAGCTAAAGAACCAGAAGGCTCATTGATATTGGCTGCTGACGTATGGACTTGAAGTCTCTAAGTCAGTGATTCGATGAGCTACAATGGCGCTTCTTCAAAACGTTTTTGTTGTTGTTGCGATAATTCTCGGAGCCGATTAACTTCGAGACATCGTGAATTCCCGTTCGCCAATTGTAATAACCTAGTGCCTCAGCTTAGTTTTCAGTCCGATCCTCCCAAGCTAGTGTTTTCAGCAAAACAAACCACCAAGGGTGCACAAAGTGTAGTACGCAAAATAACCTTACTAGATAGATTTGTTCATTCCTTCAATGCTAGTCGAGAGAGGGCTGTCTCCGGCCGAAGCTGCCTTCAAATTCCCCGAAATATTTTTCGCGAAAAACATCCTACTTACACACTACTCACGAAGGGCAACCTAAGTACCAACAACCAGATAGGTGGCACTTTTTGCCGTTTAGAGGATGGCTACTGAACTGGAGGGCGAGATGGCCGAAGTGGTTAGAGCGCGAATTTACTGACCGCAAGGTTCGTGGTTCGAACCCGACCTCTGCCTCTCGACTTCCCCTGTCTAGGCTTGGGCAACCTGGCAGTATCCCAGCCCTCGTGCTTCCTTCTGGTAGCATGGCAGTTAGGCACCGAAAGGGTGCTACAGCTGAAAGACTTACTGAACTGGAGTTGAGGTGTGTACAAGGGAGCCTGTGAATCACTAAGTGGACCGTCAGTCGCGAGTTTGGGCTGAGGCAGGCGAACAGCTTTTTATCCTGCTAAAAACTTCGGTCAAGGCATGCCTGCTATGTCCGGCCACTTTATCAGTGAACAAAAAAAGCAGCCTTCTTGTGCACAGTCGGCACATCAGGAGATCGGAGGTATGTTCAGTGACTAGCAGTCAGGATAGTACCCACAATGGTGCAGCCAATGGGGTTCTTCCCCACTTTCCTATGGTAGAGTTGGCGGTGACATCGTAGTTTATAAAGTACTGCACCTCAGAACGTACTCAGCTCTGCGACAGTTGCTCGCAGCAATGAACGAGAGTACGTGTGGTAAGCTCCACAAACATGGTGATGAACCCACGGTTCTATATGTATTCCAGCTGTCGCAAAGAGTCCAGACGTGGAACTCACCGCCAGGCTATGCAGTCAAAGCCTCGCCGCTGGTTAAATTTAAAGTGCAGCTGGATTCAATGGGATGGCGCGGAATGATAGGTTTGAGTTCATGTTCAAGCCTCATAGAGTGTGACAGTTTGAGGCTGGCTCCCATACCATAGGGTTACAGTGAAAAAAAAACAGTTTATTGTGCAGCGTGGCGCTTGCAAGTTAAGTACCAGCCTGCGTTCTAAATCCGCCCATACCAATTGTATGGAGCCCTACATACAACAGGCATGTAGAGAGCAAAAATATGGGCAGTAAAACAAATTTAAACAAAATTAGGCCAGATTATGATGGTTTTTGGTTTATGCATGCACAGCAGAGTGCAACATTTTTACGCAAAAAAAATTATTCGACACACAACGCTTTTGGAGAATGCTGCATATGCTGGTAAGCATTGGTCTCAATAAGGTCGGTCAGTAAAAGCAAACCGAAATTAATTTCGCCGAATCTACGGGGTTTTCAAAGTTTAGAAGTTTGCTGGGATTTCAATTATTTCGGCTGCACGCTTCAGTGCCATGTTGCCCATAGATTTCAGTTTGAGCGAGTGAACTTCCAGTGTCCCCTTCCGCCGCGAAATCCCGTGTAATTAGTAGTTTATAAGATATAGCACCAATCAAATTGTAGCATATTTTAACGGACCACGGCCCTCTCCAAATAAGACACAACAGTTACATAATTTCCTATTTAAGTTCCACTCACCTAGATACTTGAACAAGGTTTGGATCCGTTATACCCATCAAACTTAACAAATTAGATAAGTTTGTTCACTGAATGTGGGTAAACACCGTTGTTTGGGAAGCTCGCCTTGCGTGTAGCAAAATAATCGAAGATAACTTGACGCACTGTGCAGTGCGGAGGTAAATCTTCATATCTGTGAACGATCTCTGTTCTCAGATATGCACAACTAGTCAACATATAATGCAGCGTTTTCAAACATCTCCATGTGAATCACCGCCATCCTAGTGAAGCATCTTTTCAGTTGGAAAGCGTGATTTCACGAAGCTCGAGTAGGTCACGCTATACAACAGAATCGCTGAAGATAAGCCAACCAATATCCTTCATCATGATCACTATACGCTTTCTCGCTTGTCTTGGCTACATATTGTAAACAATAATCCTGTACCTATGTGCGCCGCTGATTATGAGACCTCAACTATGCGTTGTAGCCTAATAGAATGGCCCTTTACACTCATAACTGTACGCGTTTTCGCTTACCTTGGATATCTATCGCAACCACTAGGCTCGTGATTGTACATGCCGTAGGTCATAATGTCTTAACTATTCATTTACTGTACTGGTAAAACCGTAATGCCTAGTCACTCCGTTTCGTTTCCCGTAAAACACTTTCCCTTGGGGATGAAACTGAAATGAATTTATATATTCGAATTTATCAGGATTATTTCTCGGATAAAAACGTCTAAATATCTTGCTATTATGAAGGCAACATTACTACTTTCTCACTTAGTCCCATTGTCGATAATCAAGGATATGTTGTGATGATGATGTTGTGACGCAGCGCGCTTAAAACTGAAGAGCGATGTAAACAACACGATCGCAAAATCAAGTGCCGTAGACTTTGTCCCTAGGATACGAGGACATCAAGCATCCTCAAAATTGCACTCACGAATATAGTCGTACAGATCAACTAGATTGCAGGCGGTCGCTTGCTGTCAAATCTAAGGATAAAGGCCACTAAATCTTAACCTCATCCTCCCCACAAAGTCAATAATTTTCTGTATAGTTCGCGTCCCGAGTTGCCGCCAACTCACCCTTCCGAAGATCTTTTACACCCGACTCCACTACAGCAGCGACACCAGTGCGTCTCTACAATTTCACTACACACCATGATTCTGAGATTCCTGCTACCATTTATCCGCATTGCTAATCCCCCCACCTTGTAGCATACGGTGTCTGCCAGTTTGATTGTTTTATATGTAAGTGTTGGTGATGTACAACAGTGCTTACTGGGCTTCGGCTCATGAGCTTTCCTTCTGTTTTCCATCCACAGAAATTGTCGTGAACACCTGCCTTCGGAGAATCACTGTCCCCTGGTGCTTCCATAGCGTGCATACTACAACTACATCATTCCCACTTGCGCTTTTTGTGACCCTGACTATCTGCCCAACAGTCAAGGCCACGGGGGTCACCGGTGGTTTTGGATTTTAGTTCAAATTCACGGGTTCACGGACTGAACCTGGCGAGGTTGGCTTACACTACGGACAACCTCGGAAAACAGATGGGATTCTCCGATTCACGGACCCGTACACAGGATCGAGGTTTTTGCCCAAGATTCCAGGGTCGGTTTTGTTCATGTCGTCCAGCGGCTATCGTACACCTCAAAGGCACGAGCGAAAAAAGGTGTTTCACGGATTCACGGATTCACGGATTGATACACAGGATCGGGGCTTTTGCCCAAGTTTTCCGGGTCGGTTGTGTTCTTGTCGTTCTGCGGTTGTCGTTCACCTGAAAGGGACAAGCGAAAAAAGGGTGTAGCACTGCTCTTTAAGTTCTCAGCGCGGGGCAGCATGATTACCAGCACGAGGACTCGCGTAGAAAAGTGTCTAGTAGAGCTTTGAACTGGGTTCTAGAAGGAGCGTGAACAACCGTCGGAGGAGGGTTATTCCACGCAGCTACTACACCAAATGAGAAAAAATTTCGCCTGATAAGTGTGCTCGATCTGAGTTTGAAAAGCTTACCATGTCCCCGCCGTGTGTTTGTTGCGTCTACGGAGAAAAACCTGTTGGCCAAACCTTGTTCAAGGTCAAGCGCCGCGAGACGCATTTCGTAGTCCACGGATTTAAGCCTGGCCCAACAGCCCATGGTCACGAGGCGTCAGTGTTAGTGTTGAGTTTCAGTTCAAATTGCCCGAGTGGATCACGCTAACTCTACTGCTTCACCAGATCCGTTTTTCTGGTTCCTAATTTTCCTCAATTTGCAGTTTTACTGTCATGTGTCAGACAGGATACCTCTTGTTTTGCACTCCCTCGTTTTGTTTTTGCCCGCCACCTTCAAATTCCAACGATCTGGCCTTGCTTCCGCTCGATACTTTCCCCCTCGAAAAAGCTGTAGTAACTGTGCTTTCCGGCCCGTGCCGGTTTAGGGGTGACCGCGTCCACGCCGGATAATGCCCACGTTTTGTGGCACCGTGTTTTTCCGCGCAACTCCCAGTACCGACAAATCACACCAGTCATGCTTTATTCTGACTGCAACATTATGGTCATGCCCGACGGTATGCCACCCACCAGTTGGGAATAAGCATTATTATTATTATTATTATGCTTCCTGATAATGATATCCCGTATTTTAATGAAAACAAGAGTTCCGTCGTCCTCATCATATCTTACGACCACTCTACACTCAGTCGAGTTTGCACTCGCAGACCAGGGCCGAGCTCTTGGACACCGATTAGCAGCTCACTTGGTTGCGTTTATAAACCTACTCTTTTGCTATATTCGGCATCCTGTTATAGCTTCCAGACCTGACATACCCACTAGTTGGTAATAAACATCATTATCATTATCATTAAGGCTGGTTGCTATTTTAGGCTGCTCTCAGGCTTTATTTAAGTTTGTCGTGTGTTTATACTTCGTCTAGGTCATAGTTTATGCTGATTTAATCCCGCTCAGCTCTAATTCCGCAGTCATGTTCAAACTATCTGAGTATAAAAGAAAAAGCAAGAAAAAGAAGGAAAGAAAAAATATAAAAAGAATAACAGAGCCGCTCTCGCTACGACCTTACTGCCTCTGATGTTGACACCATAATGCCAACACCCCGTCTTTCTCTCCTTAGCAGTCAATGGACCCTGACTCCCCATCATCCATCCTCTAGATTCACCCCGCCTGCACGTCCAAATGTGATGTACCTAGTAATCCTTTCTGACCACCACCCCTCCAAAAACATCCATCAACTTTGCCTGACTATGTCCTGCGCGTCCACGCCTCCTGGTCCGAAAAACACGGGATGTTTTATGGTTAACAACTGTACACTAAGTTGTATACCCTCATCCTAAAACATTCACTAACCCATCACAAGCCCCACACTGAAACTTCTACCGTGGGTTCAAGTCTACTATTACTAAAGTTCACTCCTTTACCCCGGTTTTTTATGTGCACCTCGATCGATCCTGAACACAATAATAGGTGACCCTACGTCGAGTACCATCACTGCTTCCCTCGAAAATTCCCTTAGTGCAAAACCCCACCGTAGATATTGTTACCGACCTCCAAATCAGCGTGACTGGCTCACCATGGACCATATCAGTAAAATTAACGAAACACAAATAAATTAAATAATAGCAAATACAAATTTAAAACTTGAAAGAAAGCTGCCTTTTTCGGCTGCATGTGCCGCTAGCTTATGCTAGTATGTATCCCCGCAGATTTTACTTATGGAGCCCTTCGAGTATCGCTCCTTCCGAGGGGATCTTATTCTTGCTTACTCCCCGTTTTAACAAGATTTTCAGGCTCAGAGCGCACAATTTTATCAGGCGAAATTTCTTCTCATTTGGTGTAGTAGCTGCGTGGAATAACCCTCCTCCGACGGTTGTCCACGCTCCTTCTAGAACCCAGTTCAATGCACTATCAGACACTTTCTTATGCGTGTCCCTGTGCTGGCAAACATACAGCTCCGCGCTGAGAACTTAAAGAGCAGTGCTACACCCTTTTTTCATTCGTGTCTTTCAGGTGTACGACAACCGCTGAACGACATGAACAAAACCGACCCTGGAATCTTGGGCAAAAGCCTCGATCCTGTGTATCAATCCGTGAATCCATGAGAAACATAAAATGAAGCATAATAAAAATAGTCTGATGCGTAATTCAACAGGGACTCACCTAATGCACCCATTTTAACGCCTCTGAGGCACTTCATTATGCAGAGTCTGTACGCTTCTCCTCAGGCCGTAGGTGAGCCATGCTGAGTTCATCTCATTCTCTAAAGACGACGACGCATCTCGCGTTTTTCTCCGGCATCTCGTCCCTTCATGTTGTGCGTAACAAAACCTCCAGACCAACCAGGTGTTGTCAACTACCCTTCCAGCGAAGCATGTAACATCAAACAGCTCTCCATGTGCACAGTCGGTATGCTACAGTTAACCGTAGCCTTAATTACCTGATAACCCCACCTCTTTAAATGCGTACCAGATAACCGCCCGCCAGACGAGCTAGATACGAAGGCACGCACGCTTCAACCATTAATTTTAAACCATCCGCTCACACATCCGCCCCTCCTGCCCAGCTTCATGGGCGCTTACACAGCCAACTACGACGTTAATGCCGCACTATTTAGCTTACGCCCGTTCCCCCTATTTACACATAACCAAACACATTCGCATCGACCTCATATCGCGATTCCATATATCTCAATCTCAACGTCGACTATCGTCTCTGAAATCGGGTATTCTCGTCCGACTAGAGTGGTCGGATATTGTAACAACTCTTAGCTGCCTGGTATTTGGGGTCATATGACTAGCGATCTAGCGCTCTAAGGTAGACCTTTTTGGCACCTCTCCACACCTTCATTTTCAAATCTGGATACGAACGTCCCATTGACTCGTCTGAATGGCAGCAGCGAAACACGCTGCACCCCGATAGACCCAAGAATATCATTTGTCACAGTTCTTTCGCCAATCCCAATAACCCGAAGAACCCCAACTGACTAACCGAAGATGTTCATTTATGGGGCTAAGAGCCCCTGTACGACACCGCGATGACGGCTCCGCGGCTGGCGCACACAGTCTGAAGACTTGCCCCAAGTCCACCATATCTCAACTATTTCCCAACAAAGTGTCGTACATGCGTCCACAAGACCGTCCAGATTCGCTGAATTTGTGCCAAAATTCTAAAGTGCTGGCCATCGTACCGTCTGCTCGTTCTGCCAATAAATCCATTGGTTTTTCCATGTCATTTTTAATGAGTTATTGGACCGGTGGAGAGCGAAATTTGCCGGAAAAACGATAAGGCGTGTGCTGGCTGCCATACAAATTCAAAAAAATCGTTAGATGCGACGAAAGGCGTCACGACCGGGTGTACTATAAATGTATCAGGCGGCCAGCAAAACCAGCAGAGTGCCCAGGAACCCGAAGAGGCTTGTCAGTTGAGCGCATTTGCTACTAACAAAAAGTACGCAAAGTACCGGCTGTCCGGTACGCTTTGGTCTGAAGAGACACGCGAAATATCTCGTATACACTTCTTATTATCTTGAACAAAATTATGAGAAAAACAGCAATAATAATAATGTTTATTC
>SJOL01001303.1:0-83536 GCA_004794785.1 Opisthorchis felineus | reverse complement strand
CAGTGAAAGGATTCTTTCACAAATTCGCATGAGGGAAAAACGAAACCGATTTGAAACGTACAACGCGCCGAAGTTTTGCAGTGGACATGTTTTTATTTGGTATCCTGGGCTTCTGGGCGCAGTTTGGCGCTCAAGGTGTCTATGTGATACCCCATCGGATCGCTTGTGCGCTGGATGGGTCCACCAGGTAGAGTTTGTTTTGGTCACCCTCCCAAGAGGATCGTTTTCGCTTAGGACTGCACCTTGAATCCGGATAACAACTTTCTGACTTGGCGCGGTTGACGTTGATTTTTTGACCGTAGTCTCTGCTCTTTTGTGGCTGTACGGACCCGGGCTCGTCCGTGATCAGCCTGACCATGTAAGATTTTTAGGTACGGTGTTATCATATTTTGTGGCTGTGGCCCTCAGGATCAAAACCGAAGACTGGATTCACAATCAGACTAGCTGCTTTGACCGATTGGGACTAGATGCAGCTAGTTTCGTGTTATCGGAAGAATCTCACGAGATTGTCTTTGATGCAGCTGGCTTATGATGGAAAGCATCAAAGCTAGCATCGTCTTGTTTGTCTTGGCGGTGGTTGTGGGGCTCTCGCAGCGATCCCAGATGTCGAGGTCAACGTTGGTGATGCCTGTGGCGTTTGCTGCTTGATTCCACACAGCTGCCTTAGTCCAGCTTACGGTCCTTATTTATGTGTGGAGCTCACCAATGCGTATTTATCGCCTGCTAAGGAAATAAGTGACGACAGTTTCGCATATGTTGGATGTTCTGTCTTCTTAAGGCTTGCCCCACCCTGAGCATCGTTCCCGTTAATAGTCGAGGGGTCCGCGACGGCTGAGTAGAAACTGCAATCGGGGGTCGCGGCCGGTTGCATCGGCGTGCTTTTAAGAGCACTAGAGCCCATAAGTACCATCGGGTTGGCCATAAGTATGGGGTCGGCTGGCCTACCGCCAAGCGAAAGCTCGTCCCGCGCCCCCCCCTCTAGAACCGGTGTGACCCAGTTTTCGCGCCCGTAGAGGGCGATCCCGTGGTGTGCGCATGTTCTTCGTGCAGGCTTCTTGAATGCTGGTAGCCCGCTCTGAATTCTCTGTAATACACTTGGAGAGAAAGGTGTGACAAGAAGTGAGGAAGTTCGCTTGCTTCCCTTTCCGCGTAACCATTATGCGTGAAGCGATTCACACTCAGACAGCAAGAATACCACCAAGGAACAACTGCGCCAGTTTTATCGGCGTGCTTGTACTGGTAAACGAGCCCTAAGTTATCATCCTGCACTACGGTGAGTCTTTCTACTGGTGTTCGTCGGTGCCGCGTCAGAGAGCTGGAGCACGTTCCTGGCAGCTAATCAGCCCGGGATGCGGAGCCCAATTACTCGTTTAGGGGAGGAACTTCGTCTTCGACCTTCGTCGAAGCAGCTACGTTCTTGTTTTCATCCTCCAAAGCCTTCGAAAAAATCACTAGTTGTCTTTTCAGCGTCCCGATTAAAATGGAACGTTTGCATCTGTCTTCACAACTTGGGAGTGGGGATCTGGTGTCAATGTCGACAGATGTTTTGTCATTTGTGAAATGTATAGCACCCCTATGTTAGAAGCAGCTGGCGCATACAAAAGGGTCAGGAGGGTTGGATAATTGGTTGATCTGGTCATCAGACGAACCCGTACATTTAAAATGCCACTAGGTCTGGCAAGCTTGACGTTGCATTCCACGTTTTATATTTGTTGGACACCAGTTTCGTCCCCAGCTTTTGTGGATGCCGATGGCCTTAGAGGAGGGCAGCCTGCCATAATACGGCTAATGATGGCGTATCAGTTTGTGGACCGCAAAATCAGATTGTAGTCGGACGGAGAAACTCAACCGAATGCAACGCGCTAAATCTATACGCAGGTTAGGGAGCGAAAGAATTCGTTGACAAATTCGGACGACCAAGGAACGAAACTAATTTCAACCGTACCACCCAAGTTTGCCGACGAACCTCACTTTCGTCTCCCTGGACCACCTTTGACGCCGTCATAGCATCCACTGAGTCTGTGAAATTCAAATGAGATTGTAGGTTCTCGTTTGCCAGCTGAAATAACGATGTTTCTTTAGAGTCACCGGTCACCCCATCCAAACAAGAGTTTTCAGTGGAACAGTCACCAAAGGAACGTACAAAATAGGCTACGTATGTTGTGTACAACCCACCACTTTTAAGAAGAATGCGGAGCGGCACCGGCGACTGGCGTCCTGACTACGCTGAAAAGCGATTGGCCATTGTGTCCATGTTTTCAACCATTCAGAGCCAGGTTCGATACTGAGCAGCAGGTCACCCAGACCAACCGCCAATCACGCGTGCGTCAACTTATTGTCCGATGAGGCGCCTAACTGCGGATGACACTGTTGCCTGGACTGACGACTGAGTGGTATGACAGCAGCGGTAAAAGTGTGTTGTTATTGCTTATATGGACGGGTTTCTGGTCAGCTTTTCCTGGCGGGTGGATGTAAGGCATTTCTAAGCGCCTTTCATATTCCACATATCGAAGGCCATCAATCACGTGAAGAAGCTGGTGCATCGACTTCGCTACAATCATGAAGGTAGTGAATGTGCCCAACGCGCAGCCGTGGTTATGCGTTGGAACATTCACCACAGCAGTTCCTCCGTAATCCAGTACGTACTCCGGCAACAATCTATATTGTGGCGTACGCCACAGGAAATTGAAGCCCGCGGTTGTCAATCGAGAAACAGAACAGTGAATCATTTCATGATGCTGTTCGCCTTATAAGCAATTTTTTCATTGTGAAATGAAGAGAGAAGACGGCCAGGTACTCATGTCTTATCTGGTACCCAGGCTGGATGTTGCCCGATATCCTTCACTATGCGTCACGGTGCATCCAGTCTCCATCGAACGACGTACGTAATTTTTGTTAGAAGCAGGTGCTATGAGTATATTAGTAAGACAGGAACGGTTCTGTATGAGCCCGTGGTGCGCGGGAGGTATAAGTCCTTCACAAATTAGGTGCACCTAATTTGTACCATGGTACATCTTGATTCAGGATGTCGCATCGCTTGGCGCAGTATGCTGGTAACACTGGACCTGTCTATTCGGTATCAAGCGGTCACCTGAGTTAGAAGTAAGTGTAAAGCAACCCCCTTCCTAGGTCAGTTGGATGGAGCATTCGTCGAAAGACTGTCTGGACGACCTAAAAATTACTCTCCATGTGGCTCGCCTGGGGCACTAAACCAACTTTATCTTAACCAGAAGGTTGCAGACGTGTGTCCCTGTAAATTCCACGTCCATTTGAGGCTCAGCGTGATAGGAAAGATCGGTGCATCAAAATAGAATCGGATGACTATGAGGCGGCATGTTGTGCACTAAAAATTCCACCACCCGGTCTCGGGTAAGCTTCGCGAAACCGTTTCTTAGTCAGAATGCAGTCGGTTTGTTTGTGAGCAAGTTCCGCGTATACGTGCAAAATAGACGGTCAAAATTTGGTACCGCTTTTAACTGGAGAACTTTCAAAATCTTATCCTGTACTTAATGAAACGCTGTCCCGTCGCTACCGGCGCAAGTGGCTATCATTTTCGCGAAGTCGTGATTCCATTACCCGATTCTAATTCTCCTCGGGAGCCCCCGCTCATATCGGCGGTTTGTTAGCTTTCTGGGGATGACGACCGTGTATACCTGCAGTACTGTTCGAACCAGTGTATTATAGTTGGTTCTAGGCATGGCGATAGCACCACGAGAAGGGGGTGAACGTCCCCTATTGCTACAAGGTCGTTCGTGCAAAAATGAGAACACAGGTCTGTGGATAGGGCTTTCTGGCGCGCGCAGCCAAAGGGTTTATGGAGCGCTGGTGGATCGCAAAAGCCCGGGAAGTGGAGAAATTTTCCAGCGGGGAACTACTGCACCCTGGAGGCGAGATGGATCAGCGGTTAGAGCGCGAATTTACTAACCGGAAGATCCGTGGTTCGAACCCGACCTCTGCCTCTCGACTTCTCCTGTCTAGGCTTGGGCATCCTGGCAGTATCCCAGCCCTCGTGCTTCCTTCATGTGGCATGGCAGCTAGGCACCGAAAGGGTGCTACAGCTGGACGATTTTTTTACTGTACCCTGTTCCAACCAATCTGATCAACTGGTCTGTAAAGGGCGGACGTTAGCGAAACTGTCTACGAAAAAAAATGGGACCTCATTTCGTTGACCGAAAGCTCGTCTTCAGCAAGGAGCTAGGCTGTTTGAAGAACAGTCCAGTCGGGTCCCATCAACTCACCCTTTGGAAGGACCAATGAACCCAAGTGAAACGTCGACATCCAGGACTCAGCTTCATTGTTTTAGCCCGACAAAGCACCTTGTTCAGACGGTTTGCGTTCTGCACTCTTCAAAGAATTTAACGCGTCAGTCGTACTCCAAATTATCTGGAATGGTGAAAAAATTCCAGCAGGTTGGAGCGCCTCATGGGTGATTCTCATATTCAAAGGGGTGCGAGAACATCGTTCGAAGAGCTTCGGAGCATCAGCATCCCTGGCATTATCCTACTCGGGTTGGTCTGTCATCGGGAAAATCAGATTCGCTAGAATCAAACTGGTTTCCGCCCCGGTCGGGGTTGAGCCGATCACATCTTCACCTTGCGGCAAGTGTTGGAACTGTGTCACTCCTTCCGATGACCAGCTTTAATAGTCTTCATTGATCTCAGATCTCTTTTTGGCTCCGCCGATTGCCAGAAACCGCGGCAGTTTGTCGTGATGAAGGGTGTCCCTTCTAAATTCTTGTCTCTTATAAAGTCCGTATGCGCCTGTTCTCATTCGTGTCTACACCAAGTTTTCTTCTGAGTTCACATCCAGTGGTGTCGGCCAGGGGTATCCTTTGTCACCATTTCTCTCTAATTTCGTAATAGACGTGCTGCTTGGGTCTTCTTTACCTGCCTTTAAAACCCCGGGGATCGGAATTCTTCCGGAACAATCGCTCACGGACAGCATTTGCGACGCTCTGGTGTTCGTGGCACCTACCTGACGTCAGCCTGACAGTCAGGGGTAGAGTGTACAAGGCTGCAGTCTGATCTTTTCTATTTTCCTATCAGAGATGTGGCCGCTGCGTGTGGACGATCTTCAGAGACTCTGTGTCTGACGATCGGTGCCTTCGAAGTTTTGTGCGGCTCCGGTTGGAACATCAGATCAATAATGCTAAGGTACGCTAAATGGTTCTCGGGAAAGTTCACTTTCCCTAGATGGATCAACTGTTCACACTCCATATATTGTGCGGATTAGGCCACATAATTCGTATGCAAGAGAACCATTTTCTTCGTTGAGCCTTCTTCGCCTTGCCTTGTTTCAGATGGAGACGACCTAGAGGCGGTCAGCCCCTGACCTGGCAACGATGCATGGAAGCTTCTACCAGTCAACCATCTCGTCGAAATGGGGCAGCGGGACGAGACAGACCAATGGTTGGCGATGCAGACAGATGTGGCTGTCATGCATTCACTGGTGGCCTTGCATCAAACCTATCGCCTTTATTGCGTGTCTCAGTCCCTGCCATACCGGACAAGAGCCATTTGTCACCAATTCACAGATTGGGCAATCGCCTCCAGTCCGTGGCTCTCATTCCGTTATTCTTCTTCCGTTGTTTCTGCATACTGAAGAATTGAGACATGTTTAGGTTCTCCATAGGCGTAGTTTGGCGCTGGCGAATCCGCAACTTGAAAATTAGAAACAGGGTGTTGTGCTGTCCAACAGCGAATTCGACCGAAGTACATGTCCAGCACCAATCCTACCCACCTTGTCCCGGTGGTCGGGCTTAAGTGCTGCACTGATCCTGCAGACTGCACAGTTCCACAAGGTTCAATCATACCAGAAAAAACATACCGATGAAGAACAGCGGGTTCTCGTACTGTGAAAAATCGTATTACGCGGCTGTTTGGAGGTAAAGTCGTGCTATTGTCTGCGATTGGAGTGTGAAGGCAGTAAGGCGTCCACATTTATAGAACCGGTGATGCTGCCTTTTCCGGGGAAGGACAAGCTGGAAAAGGTAGGCCCTAAAATCCGCGCAGTCCAACGGTTGACTGTGACCGCCGGCGCATTATTCAATACGGTCAAAATACTGTTGAAACCGAAGAGTCTGGTGCTGCTCAAAGGGCACCTGCTGTGCGCAGCTATATTAGAATTGAGACAGTAATGTCTTTCCCTGGATCTTCAGGCCAGGCTGGTCTTCTTCAGCCAAGTAGTTCAGACTATTGAGTCACTGGCTTCAGGAAAAGTCCCTCAAAATAACCCTAACAACCGGTGCTTCGCGGTTCAAACAAAACCCCACATCCTCCCACTGCCTTGTGGGTCAAACTTTTGAGTCAAAGGCTCAAGGTGGGGTACCTCAACCTGTTAGGAGGACTGCCTCCAAACGAACAAATCCACTTTGCTAACGATTGTCTTGTGCTGAAACCTTGTTTCTACATTTCAGCCTCTCAATGACATCCTATTGGACTGTTAGCTCTTTTCATATTCTGGTTCGGTTGAATTCCATATCACGGAACGGTCCACTTGTTTGCAGTATGACTTCCTCGAAGTTGGTTGTCATCTCCATTCCGACTAACTGACGAGTCAGACACAGTCAGACATCACTAGAGGATATAACATGACCTCCTTCTTCGGCTTGGGCAACCGGGAAGTATGATTCACCCTTGCAGCTCTTCGCTCACCGGTCTTCCCTCACGTTCCCTCCCCTCATATTGAACGATGCAGTGCGATCAACTCATTTGCCAGTTCCCTAGCCATTGTTCTGTGTCTAAATATTTGCCCAGAGAAGTAAACAAAATGTTTACTTACTAACCTCATGAGATCTGATCCACTTTGCAGCTTTCGTTGTCCGTACTTACCGTCGAGTTGGGCAACAGGCATCCCTTGCTGGAACCTTGCTTTCCCTCTGTCGATGTTTGTTGTGTCTCCGAAGCACGCATACAAAACCTCACCTTGGTAGTGCACCTCAATTCCCTTGGGATGAACTCAAATGTTCCATATTTCACTCTTTGGATATCTGGTAATCCTGACTCAATTGCTCGTGGTATCTACGGTGAGAGAGTTGCACTCAGCCCGAAGGCTGAAAGCGCTTTACTGGACTGGATCCCAGTTAACAGTCGTCTTTACGCTGTGTGGTTTTCTGGCTCAATTAAGACCAATGCAGGTCGATGCGGTAAACAGTGCTTATTTGTCCTATCAGCCCCGACTACAGTTCTGTGATTGAAGGGGGCGAGATGGCTCAAGTGGTTAGAACGCGAATCTACTGACCGGAAGGTCCGTGGTTCGAACCCGACCTCTGCCTCTCGACTTCCCCTGTCTAGGCTTGGGCAACCTGGCAGTATCCCAGCCCTCGTGCTTCCTTCATGTGGCATGGCAGCTAGGCACCGAAAGGGTGCTACAGCTGGACGATTTTTTTACTGTACCCTGTTCCAACCAATCTGATCAACTGGTCTGTAAAGGGCGGACGTTAGCGAAACTGTCTACGAAAAAAAATGGGACCTCATTTCGTTGACCGAAAGCTCGTCTTCAGCAAGGAGCTAGGCTGTTTGAAGAACAGTCCAGTCGGGTCCCATCAACTCACCCTTTGGAAGGACCAATGAACCCAAGTGAAACGTCGACATCCAGGACTCAGCTTCATTGTTTTAGCCCGACAAAGCACCTTGTTCAGACGGTTTGCGTTCTGCACTCTTCAAAGAATTTAACGCGTCAGTCGTACTCCAAATTATCTGGAATGGTGAAAAAATTCCAGCAGGTTGGAGCGCCTCATGGGTGATTCTCATATTCAAAGGGGTGCGAGAACATCGTTCGAAGAGCTTCGGAGCATCAGCATCCCTGGCATTATCCTACTCGGGTTGGTCTGTCATCGGGAAAATCAGATTCGCTAGAATCAAACTGGTTTCCGCCCCGGTCGGGGTTGAGCCGATCACATCTTCACCTTGCGGCAAGTGTTGGAACTGTGTCACTCCTTCCGATGACCAGCTTTAATAGTCTTCATTGATCTCAGATCTCTTTTTGGCTCCGCCGATTGCCAGAAACCGCGGCAGTTTGTCGTGATGAAGGGTGTCCCTTCTAAATTCTTGTCTCTTATAAAGTCCGTATGCGCCTGTTCTCATTCGTGTCTACACCAAGTTTTCTTCTGAGTTCACATCCAGTGGTGTCGGCCAGGGGTATCCTTTGTCACCATTTCTCTCTAATTTCGTAATAGACGTGCTGCTTGGGTCTTCTTTACCTGCCTTTAAAACCCCGGGGATCGGAATTCTTCCGGAACAATCGCTCACGGACAGCATTTGCGACGCTCTGGTGTTCGTGGCACCTACCTGACGTCAGCCTGACAGTCAGGGGTAGAGTCTACAAGGCTGCAGTCTGATCTTTTCTATTTTCCTATCAGAGATGTGGCCGCTGCGTGTGGACGATCTTCAGAGACTCTGTCTGACGATCGGTGCCTTCGAAGTTTTGTGCGGCTCCGGTTGGAACATCAGATCAATAATGCTAAGGTATGCTAAATGGTTCTCGGGAACGTTCACTTTCCCTAGATGGATCAACTGGTCACACTCCATATATTGTGCGGATTAGGCCACATAATTCGTATGCAAGAGAACCATTTTCTTCGTTGAGCCTTCTTCGCCTTGCCTTGTGTCAGATGGAGACGACCTAGAGGCGGTCAGCCCCTGACCTGGCAACGATGCATGGAAGCTTCTACCAGTCAACCATCTCGTCGAAATGGGGCAGCGGGACGAGACAGACCAATGGTTGGCGATGCAGACAGATGTGGCTGTCATGCATTCACTGGTGGCCTTGCATCAAACCTATCGCCTTTATTGCGTGTCTCAGTCCCTGCCATACCGGACAAGAGCCATTTATCACCAATTCACAGATTGGGCAATCGCCTCCAGTCCGTGGCTCTCATTCCGTTATTCTTCTTCCGTTGTTTCTGCATACTGAAGAACTGAGACATGTTTAGGTTCTCCATAGGCGTAGTTTGGCGCTGGCGAATCCGCAACTTGAAAATTAGAAACAGGGTGTTGTGCTGTCCAACAGCGAATTCGACCGAAGTACATGTCCAGCACCAATCCTACCCACCTTGTCCCGGTGGTCGGGCTTAAGTGCTGCACTGATCCTGCAGACTGCACAGTTCCACAAGGTTCAATCATACCAGAAAAAACATACCGATGAAGAACAGCGGGTTCTCGTACTGTGAAAAATCGTATTACGCGGCTGTTTGGAGGTAAAGTCGTGCTATTGTCTGCGATTGGAGTGTGAAGGCAGTAAGGCGTCCACATTTATAGAACCGGTGATGCTGCCTTTTCCGGGGAAGGACAAGCTGGAAAAGGTAGGCCCTAAAATCCGCGCAGTCCAACGGTTGACTGTGACCGCCGGCGCATTATTCAATACGGTCAAAATACTGTTGAAACCGAAGAGTCTGGTGCTGCTCAAAGGGCACCTGCTGTGCGCAGCTATATTAGAATTGAGACAGTAATGTCTTTCCCTGGATCTTCAGGCCAGGCTGGTCTTCTTCAGCCAAGTAGTTCAGACTATTGAGTCACTGGCTGCAGGAAAAGTCCCTCAAAATAACCCTAACAACCGGTGCTTCGCGGTTCAAACAAAACCCCACATCCTCCCACTGCCTTGTGGGTCAAACTTTTGAGTCAAAGGCTCAAGGTGGGGTACCTCAACCTGTTAGGAGGACTGCCTCCAAACGAACAAATCCACTTTGCTAACGATTGTCTTGTGCTGAAACCTTGTTTCTACATTTCAGCCTCTCAATGACATCCTATTGGACTGTTAGCTCTTTTCATATTCTGGTTCGGTTGAATTCCATATCACGGAACGGTCCACTTGTTTGCAGTATGACTTCCTCGAAGTTGGTTGTCATCTCCATTCCGACTAACTGACGAGTCAGACACAGTCAGACATCACTAGAGGATATAACATGACCTCCTTCTTCGGCTTGGGCAACCGGGAAGTATGATTCACCCTTGCAGCTCTTCGCTCACCGGTCTTCCCTCACGTTCCCTCCCCTCATATTGAACGATGCAGTGCGATCAACTCATTTGCCAGTCCCCTAGCCATTGTTCTGTGTCTAAATATTTGCCCAGAGAAGTAAACAAAATGTTTACTTACTAACCTCATGAGATCTGATCCACTTTGCAGCTTTCGTTGTCCGTACTTACCGTCGAGTTGGGCAACAGGCATCCCTTGCTGGAACCTTGCTTTCCCTCTGTCGATGTTTGTTGTGTCTCCGAAGCACGCATACAAAACCTCACCTTGGTAGTGCACCTCAATTCCCTTGGGATGAACTCAAATGTTCCACATTTCACTCTTTGGATATCTGGTAATCCTGACTCAATTGCTCGTGGTATCTACGGTGAGAGAGTTGCACTCAGCCCGAAGGCTGAAAGCGCTTTACTGGACTGGATCCCAGTTAACAGTCGTCTTTACGCCGTGTGGTTTTCTGGCTCAATTAAGACCAATGCAGGTCGATGCGGTAAACAGTGCTTATTTGTCCTATCAGCCCCGACTACAGTTCTGTGATTGAAGGGGGCGAGATGGCTCAAGTGGTTAGAACGCGAATCTACTGACCGGAAGGTCCGTGGTTCGAACCCGACCTCTGCCTCTCGACTTCCCCTGTCTAGGCTTGGGCAACCTGGCAGTATCCCAGCCCTCGTGCTTCCTTCATGTGGCATGGCAGCTAGGCACCGAAAGGGTGCTACAGCTGAACGATCTGTGATTGAAGAAGACTGGTTTCACCGAGACCTGTCGCGACTGCCTCGGTAAGCAAGAAGAACAGACACAGTAGTCCTGGCGAGTGATATGTATGCCCAAGTTGGACGACTAAGTCCGGAAGAAGCGCAATTAGGAGGTGGATTTGGATTCGATGCTCCGCGTACGGATAATGTGTCCTGATCATTTTCTGTTCCTGGCTAGTACGAACTTCCAGCACAGAGGCTCACTTTGAGTTGCTTGGAAACCACCAACCGCAAGACGGTCATGGAATGATTTAGACCACTTGGCTACCGATGGAGAGCCTCAATTAAGGATTGCCGTTGCTTCTGGGGTACGCAACTGGACTCTGATCATGCCATTATGCTAGTTTCAGTAGCTCAAGAGTATTGATCAGGCTGGAAAGCTATTGGAAACTCATGATCATGAGCTTTCTAACCTGCCTCTTCAAGCCATCGGACTCGACTAAATGAACATTGGATATAGTCGAGCTCAGGAGATCTCATTGCTGCCAGAAGGGTCATACCAGCAATCTGCGACCGTGGTGGCGTACGCGGATCCCACGAACTCCGGATAATCTAGAGGTTGAAGAATGACAGAGAACGCTGTTGTATTGCAATGACCCAAGAGATGGAGAAGGCTTTCGCTGCAGGCAGCAGCCGCGTCCTATTTCAGCTGATCTGATCAACCGGTCTAAAGAAGACAAATGTTGGCGAAACGATATGCGAAAAAGACGGAACAGCAATTCACACACAAAAATCGTCGTCTTGAGCGACGGGCTGAGTATTTGGAAGAACAGTTCAGCTGGCCTCCTTCAACACAACGTCTCAATGAGTCCAACGTGCCCGAACATCGAACATCGACACCAGCCCGCCATCAACAGCAGAAATCCAACATGAGATGGCGATCCTTCAACGCGATAAGGCACCTGCCCTGATGGTCTGCACTCCCCACTCTTCAAAGAAGGTGATGAAGTCCTGGTGAGCAGTCTGATGAGCTTACTGCGGAAGATTTGGAAAGGAAACAGACTACCAGTGGAATGGAGTTCCTTGTTGTCATCCCAGTCTTCAAAAGAGGCACAAGAACGTCATGGGAAGACATATTGGTATCAGCCTGGTATCCGTCGTATCTAAGGTGCTCTCTGGTATTGTTTTGCGCAGCTTGATCGACTGTCGGGAGAGATATGTTCGTGAGAATCAAGTTGGATTTCCCCCCTGGCCGATGGAGGTTCTTGAAAAACACCACTCTTCTAAACACCCAACGTTGGTCGTTTTTCTTGAAAGCTGCTTTTGACTCTATTAATCGTCAGAAACTTTGGTGACGTCCGGCGCTGTATGCACCAAAAGCTGCGCTGATTAGACCATGTATTGCGCATGCCGAATCATCGTCTGCCGAAAACAGTGCTGTTTTTTGTACCAAATTCAGAGTTGTACAAAGAGTGGCGGTCAACTATTGACCTAGCAAATACAAATACAAGCAAATACAAAAATTCTGAGTGCTTTCAGTGCCTTCCAGGATGGGCCCGCGTGATCCTCCTTTTGCCTGGTTCGAGGCACTGCAAGATGTCTGTTAGTCGACGTCAATGAACTTCTTGTTGTCAGTTTATATCCAGATTGGCAGAGTGGGTGTCTTGAGGTGTAACCGCCTCGGAGTGGTTGCAGTAGGCTAGCACTAAGTCCTTTCCCCGTCCACTTTTATTCTCCACACCAAAATCTCTCAAATAAATTAGGATTGTGTTGCAATGAAGCACCAGTGCTGAGAAGACATGTTTCCGGTGGTGATGTGTTGCTGTGAGCGATGGCGACCTTTACAACTCCATGTTGACGAGGTCAAACTGCGAGGACCTGTAGAACCTTTACACCATTACATTACATTGAAATCAGATCTGTAGGCAGTTTGTCATGGCCCATGGGCAGCCGTTTTACTTTCGATAGGACTAAGTCTTGACAGTTTCTCGTGTTTCCTTGCCCCCCCCCCCCCGAAGCTGCTTCCCAGGATCTTATGTGTTACGCACTTCAGGTCGTGAAATAGATTTCGGAATCGTCGTGCAACAGAATCCGGGGAACAGAGAGGCTGTTTCCATCGATACACATAGGTCTTCTGAACCGCAACTTTGGGCCAATGGAATTAGTAGTCCCTCGAAAACTTGTGAATGCCTACATAAGGCCACATGTTGAATGTGCGGCCTAGGCTCGGCGTCCCTGGCCTAATATATAGTGCGGACTTCTGGCGAGTTCAAAAGCTTGTTATGGGACTCCACAAACTGCCGCCTATTGAACGACTAACATTACTCAATCTCAATTTCTTTGTGGCGACATCGTTCTTAATTTTGGAAGCCTCGTGACCATCCCTGTGGAGTGCTCGTAGACTTAATGATCACAAAAATGGCCGCAACATATTGAGGACTACGCACCAGCGCAGCCACATTCACTGCAGACGTGGCAGAAGGGCGTGAAAGAGATGACGAAGAGTTTGGGTGTTGTTGGTGTTGTACGCCTTCCAGGATGCCTGTGCTTGGCTGGAGACGTTGCAAGAAATGGCGGCCACTCGATGTCAATGGCATTCGTGCTGTCAGTTTTTTCCAGATTGTCTGTTTGAGCGGTTAGAGGTGTAGGCACCTCAGAATGCTTGACATAGGCCAGCACTAGGTCCCCTCCCTCACCCATTCTTTTTCTCTTCTTTTCACTCTAGGGCTTTAAATATAATTATATATATATATATATATATATATATAATTAGTCGAACCTTATGGTTGTACGGCAATGAAACACCAACACCGATGTTGGTGTCTTTGATGATGATGATGATGCTTTTACTTTGGTATCTGCCATTCAATGAACTCCCTACCTTCCGACTTGCTCCCAACGCCAACAGTGGAGGCATTCAGAACTTTCACCTGCATGATTTCCACCACCCTATCGTCTGACCCCATTTTTCACTCATTCCCAAGGCTGTTAGATTCTTCGGGATATAAGAGACTGAAGCTTAAAAAATCCTGCACTCACCTAATTAATCCAATGAATTTTTCCAGGAAAGTAATTCCCCGTGGTCTTTAATATATTGGACAGCCGACTTTCTTCGAAACCGCTGCGGTAAGCGAACAGCCTTTAGAACGACTATCAGCGGGTAGTGAAGTGCCACAGGTACTGGTACTGGTACCTACACGTGTTTGTGGACAGCATATGTGAACAATCTACCTCGAACGCTGGAGGAAGGAACACTATGTGTTGGGGATGAGTTGAAGATGGGGACACCAGATCTCTCCAGGATACATGTGACGGGACAGAAGATTGGGCGACGGAGGTCAAACTGCAGATCGACCCCATCAAATGGCAGCATCCAGTTAGTGGCAGAACTCTCGTGGTGACAATGTATTCCGTGAACGGATAACTGATATCACGATAAGCCGAGGTCCCCGACCTATCCTTAATTGCAGCAATCTTAAGATTAAGGTACACTGCTAAGGCAGTGGGTAGAGCCTATAGAGTGTAATGGGCCCTGCTACTCTTGACCTTACCCTAGATTAAAGAAACCGTGCCGGAACTGCTGGCTATATCTATCCTGCATAACACGGCTTACTATCCCGCAGTTGGAATGACTTCAGAGGTTGGTCACGATAACTGATACATCCCGGAAGTATTGATCTCTGTCCCAAGCTAGACTTGTTCACCGTCGAATGTCAGTGCGCTCATATGAACATGATCCTTTTGTATCGAGTCTTTAGAGAGCGGTAGCCCCCGATGGTGTTGTCCATGCTTGCACATGCTTGTTGCACATGCTTGGTCGTCTAACATCTGCTGTGCTACGAAAGCACTGGTGGTGAAATATTTGGGATCTTCATGTCACGGGGACAAAGTTTCGCAGCTATAAGTTAGGACTACTTTTGCGGGTGTTTGTGTATTCGGCCCTACAGCGTTGTTTTCGACACCAGTACTAATGTGATTTGGCAGTTTTTGCTGGTGCATTTACTTGACATGCTCCTGTCACAGCACACGTGGCTAGTGCTGCTGTCAAGTTGCGTGATTTGACCATCGACCTCACGCTCTTCATCCTGAAGTTTTAAGGGGTCAGCACAAGTATCCACACCTGTCAGCGCATACGAATGCGTAGATAGCGCCCCAAAAACTTTATTACAAGCCGTGGCGTTTAATTTCGTCATTGATGTGGTAGTGAGGCGAACACAGGAAGGTTTCCAAAATCCTGTTGTTCGGATCTCTCTGCGCGAGAACCCTGTCAATCTGGAGTATATATACGACATTGTCATCATTTTTGAACAAGGGCAAGAAGCGTACGCATTACTACAAAAGGTGATCAAGGTCATTCAGTCCTTCGGCATTTGCTTCGCTCCCACACAAAGTCATGCTACGGGACATACAATCTTCGAAGATGACTGTAAGAATTCAAGTAATTACACTGGATGTTGTGGAATGCTACACGTACCTCGGAAGTTGCATTAGTTCTGACGGTAGTGCGGTGGACGAATTCAACCCACAAATATCAAAGACCAGAATTGCTTTTGCCAATTTGTGCCACTTGTGGTATCAAAAGGATATATCGCTGGGTCTCAAAGGATGCGTATATCAGACTGTGGTGCGGGCTGTATTGTTGTATAGTTGTGAGACTTGGCCACTTCCGGCAGAGGATCTGAGGCACCTTCAGGTATCTAACCACTGATGCCTTGGAACTATAGCTGGGATCGGTTATAACAAGCGAATTCGGAATAAAGTGCTCAGGCAACGGGTTTTTGCGAAGCAGACGCCAGCTCACGCAAAAAGCGCACCCGGCACCGTAAGGTGAGGTGGCTGGGTCATGTGTTGCGCATACCGAGTTACTGCCTACCTAGACTGGTGCTGCTCTCCGCGCCTGATTCGGATGGGCGGGGACTTGGTGGTGGATAGAATTTGACATGGAAGAAGGAAATGGAGGATGGTACGAAAAGTTTGGGTCCTGTCGGAAGAAATTTGATAGGGAAAGGGCCTGGCGTTAGCCTACCTTAAACATTCCGAGATGTATATGCTTATAATTGCTCAATCAGATAAGAAACTAACAGAGCGAAGGCCTGTGACATCGGTTCGACGTCATTTCTCGCAGTGCCTCTGGCCGAGCACAGTGAAGGTCACGAGGAAAGACGGACCGAAACAACAAGAACCAAACTCTTCGCAATCTCTGTCGCCCTTCTTCCAATTCACATATCGATCTCGCAGTTCGCACCACTCCGAAGGAAGCACGGAATCGTCGTCTCAGTAGACGACGATTGGGCAGAAGTAGGAAATTACCGAGCAACTGCAGCTTGTTTTGCTGTATATTCCTCGCGACCGAATTAACTGCTGTGTAAATGAATACCCGCTTTCTGATCACCTTATTACGTTCGTAGAAGGCTTGTAATAACGTCAACACTTCTGGTGTACTGGTGGTCAAAAACCTCAAGACACAGATCATATGCCGCATACACCATGTCTCGCAACCATACAGCAACACTGACCTCACTGAAGCCTGATACACAACCCTTGAGACCCAGTGATATGCCTTTTTGGCGCCACAAGTGATGCAAGTTAGCAAGCGCGATTCGTGCCTTTAAGATTCGTGCACTGTATCGGACACGCATCAGGGCTAATACAACCACTGACGTATGTAAAACTCTCCACAACCTCTAGTGCTTTTCCTTGAATTGAAAGAGACATGCTGAGAGACTGCACATCCTGAAGCATGACTTTGCACTTTGCGCGTGCCGAGATATG
Organism: Opisthorchis felineus; assembly: GCA_004794785.1. Taxonomy (NCBI): domain Eukaryota; kingdom Metazoa; phylum Platyhelminthes; class Trematoda; order Opisthorchiida; family Opisthorchiidae; genus Opisthorchis; species Opisthorchis felineus. The sequence goes on along the minus strand of SJOL01001303.1, from coordinate 67,106 downwards.
GTACGATGGTAGTTAGTGTAATCAACAGAGCTTGTTCTTGGCATTCGTCTTCAACGATGAGGACGATGTTGTCTGCGTACTCCAGATCGACAAGGTTCTCACTGGCAAGGAATTAAACACCGGAGTTTTGAAGGCCCTCCAGGGTTCACCTCATTATTTCGTCGATGATAAACATGAGCAAGAATGGACAGAGTGGACATCCTTGTCGGACACCCGTTTTTGTAGGAAAGCTTTTAGAGGTCATCATACTCCCACGTACTGGAGTGTGTGAATATGGGGACCAGATTATGTTCACAAACTTCTGGGGTGTATCGTGTTTAGCAAGTGTGGTTAAGAGTACTTACCCATCGACAGAATCGAACGTACCTTTGATATCAAGGAACACCAATATTATGGGTCGTCTATACATATGGCGTTGCTCTAACACATGACGGAGCGTGAAGGTGTGGTAGACGCAGCTTCTATCCCGGTTGGTCTTCACGAGACAAGGATTCGCACACCACCGTAAGAGAATCAGTGGCGCTAGAAGCTTTGTGACTATGGGAGTTAAACTGACACCCCTGTTGCTACATTCATGGTGAGTACCCGTTTTGAAGATGGACACTGTCATCGACTCATACCCGTTATCTGAGACTGTCTTCTCCAAGACAGGTGCAAATGAGCTAGACGCACTGGCTGAGGACTTCAGGTGGATGTCGTCAGGGCCAGAAGCACGGTGACGCTTGAGTAGAGATATACACTCGGACACTTCTGAGGTTGAGGGGGGCTCCGTATTCACAATCCACCTTTCTGTTGAAGGTCGCCAGTCCTGATTGGAGGTAGCAGGTCGCCAACTGAACTGTCGTTCGAAGTACGATCCAAATGTTCCCCTTTGCTGCATATCAGAGAGCCTTTTCGGTCCCTAATAATTTCGCTGACAAGAGGCTTCCGAAGACCTTTCGAATGAATCAAGTGAAGCAACTTGCTGATGTTTCCAGCATTTTTCGCGTACCCGCTTCTTCGGCCTTTTGGCTTCTACAAGCTTCCCGGTCTGTATAGACACTTCAGTTGTCGTCGGGTTGAGTTGTAATTGCAACCAGGAGAAATCTATCTCCGGGTTTCCAGCAAAAACGCAGTCCTATCAGAGATCCAGTGTTTGGATGAGGTTGACTGGTTTGTAACCAAGACCCCCAAGTTAGTGGAAGTATACATGGTTTTGTTCAAGGATCTTTCTCAGAGCTGATGACTCAATAGTCTGCCGACTAGGTTGCAGTAGGGGAACTCGCTGCTCTTCGTCGGGCTGTTCCCGGTTGGCTTTCCTCTCATGGTTGTCATTTCAGTTTTTCAGCTCACAAACCGGGTACCGAGGTACAGTGGTCCCAACTTCTGCAGGTTTTTTCACTGAGGATAACGAGGGTAAGGAAATGGCAGCTACGTGTTAGAGGCGTCGGGCCAATCAGTTCATTTACGTCAAATGCTTCTGCTTGTCCGGTATGGCAGGTGGTGAGATTTACGCTGTGAAGGCGATAGGCCGCAAGGTAGTGAGTGGCTGCTGGCATACTACTATAGTAGAACAAGTAAAGAACAGTTCACCATACAAGTTTCGAACCCACAACATGGAGGATCAACGGACGGTGTTCGCTACTTTCTCTTTATTGAAAACGACTGGATTGCTTGCACGAATCAATTAGATGACAAAGTTCATGTTCATGGGGTAGTTTGACATCAGCCAATGATAAGGCTCTGGTGTGCAACTTCTAAGCTTTGTCAACTGCAAGCACTAGTGGATCCCGGCACGCTGTTGACACTCTGGGACGTCTATTTGATATTCCATTGGAAAATACCGGTGTCACCAACTGGACTGTAAAACCCGGTTGCTCTGAGTACCTTCCGTTGAAGATACTCGGCTTTATCAGGCTGCGGAGACCGCAAACATCTGTTGCACTGCTTGCATTCTTGTTCGCACTCGGTCGGAAATTACTACATCACGCCGAAAATCCAGTGGCATCAGAGGAGTAGATGCAATTTCATTTGGTCTTTCACTGAAATACCGGTCGCTCCCGCAGGCCAGTGGCTTGAACCCAACCACAGAACCATATCTGTGCCATCCGAAACCAGAACTAGGTACTGTCTCCCAAAGCCAGAAATACCGTTAATATTGTCTACTGTGGTAGTTCTCCTGAACAAAAAGCTGGTGTCCTTTCCTCAGGACGTCAGGAAACTCGATCTACTAGGAGTGATCTCAACCGATGCTAGATGACTACATCGGGTATGATGCTAATAATGCTGATAAATTTGACAGCCTTTCTGGCCCAACTCGTTTAGCTTCAACCAGGTTCCAAGTACGCCTAAGAGGATGATACCTGCCAGCTCACATCGAGCGTAACAAGGTGAACCGCGCACTTGAGTTACGTGTTCATCTGTCTCAGTCTCAGTTACACTCATCAACGTGGAAGATGCCGCTTCCTATGATGTTTCCAGTGAAACGGCATCACGAGAGATAACTTGGGTTGTCAAGATTCCAGTGGAGGACAATATATCCCTCATACTTTGTAGACGTGCCTCCAAACTTTCATTGCCCAGTAGTATGTTTTAGTGTATCTCTGCCACTAGCAAGCGGAGTTTTCATACCCCTATTAAATTCGTCGTCGAATGGATTCATATAAAGGAGGCGTGCTATACTGAAGGTTTCTACAAATGCCGAATGCTTTAGTGCTTGGCCAGTGACGGAAAGTTTCGGACCCTAATCTCCCCGTAGCTTCATGAGATGTGTTGGTAATCGTTCCTGACAAGGATGGCTGTACAAGGTACCTCAGTTTTTATGCATATGTTGGCCTCTTTTGCAGGATTCAATATCGGTTAAAGATTTACTGTGTTATCGCTTTAACAACACACTCCGGTCTTTTGTTTTCAGCTGTAAATAACTTAGTTACCTCGTTGATTGTTAGGACCAATTCCCTTCCTTCCATTTTGACTCCACGTATTTGAAACCGATTGATGCCGAAAGATTTGCTCGCAGTTCTACGTGAGGTACAAGCTTTCCATCTCTGTGTTCACCTACAATACTTCTAAAGGATGATACTATACCCCCGGGTGGTAATGGGTTCAGACCGGCAGAGATCCCAGAAACAGATACTGGTTTGGATGAGTTCTTCAAGGAAGTAAGTCTCGAATTTGTTTTAATGTGCTTTCCACTGTTAGGTTGAAGTCATCCGCGAATCCATAGACAGAATCCAGGGTATCATCAGTCAGCTACACATCAAGCATACCGAAGTTCTGGCCGCTCCTCAGCAGAATGAACGTAAGTGCCCGTTCATCGGGTTCGGTAATCCTATCGCTATCTTTACTCGTTATTTGAATGTTGATTTTATTTTACCCTGTCCTGTTAATTGCCACTAACTATAGATCGATTTCGAAACTTTGTCGACTACAGGGATAAGTTAGCCCAGAACTAAAACCTGGATGCTGTTGCATAATCTCTAGTGAGTAGCTTTCTTCCCTACATTTCTGACTCTTTGTTGCCAGGTGAGCATTCCACCCACTCGTCTCATGTGTATGTTTCCGTCTGCCCCGAATTGCAAGGTTCTCAATCACGTGGTTTGGCACAAATGTTTCTAGTTTATCTGTCTCGCTTAAGAAACCAGCAGGGTATCTTAATGTGACGGAATGGGCATATAGGAGGTATTTTTTTGTTTCGGCAGATCTTTCAGATATTCACTAATACGATCTTGCGACATGTAATCAGGAAAAGGTGGAGAAAAGGTCCGTTTAATGCACATCTTTATTCACACCTTTGTTGATGCCGAATTGAAACCGACCAGCAATTCATTTCAGCTCACAACAGCCTGTCTGCGTGGGGAGGTGCTGCTCCCTTGATATCGTGAATTACTACTATTCACTGTTAACCTTAGATCACTTCGCTTTCTAGTGGGTCGTATTAATGATAGAGTGGGCATTTAGGGTCTTGATGTCTGGTTTGGTGATTGGATGAGTACGAAATGGATCTTCACTTGTTTCGAAACCAAGTTGGGACTTTTACTGAATTGGTTCCCAGTAGAGAGTTCCATGGCGAAAAGAGAACTTTGACCTCTCCTGAGGACCGGTCCCTCTTCCGTAACTCTTTCCTACAAGCCTCATCTGTTTCTGTCGGAGTCTAAGTGGGACCTGTTCTTTATTTGATCTTCGTTTTCACCGGAAGTCGAAATTGAAGCAGTAAAATTAGCTTGCCGTACTTCTAAGTAGTTGTGTGGATTATTGATTAGTTTGCCGTACCGAATCACACTCTGTGATATCCATTTGAATCTCCTTATTGTTTTGGAAAACAAAATACACAATTATCAGCAGTTTCAGCTGTTTTACGAGCAGGCCTAAGCTAAGAATATCTTTATCGGTGTTAGAGGATTCACGCCTTCTAATGTCAGGACTTTTTCGAACAGACTGCTTACTATGATGTGGCCAGGTTGTATTTTGGTTTCAAATATTGTAACATACGTTCTATAACGACGAGGCTCGTTAATGTGTTCAAATGAGCCTGAGGTTGAGGAGACAAAACGAATACGGGATCTCTAAACCAACTTTTTTTTTCATGCCCCTCGTTCCTTTGAATTTGCGTGGCCGAGATAACACGAAGCTCTTATTGATAATCTCGCATCCGTACCCGTATTCACTTCGATTAATATTGCCATTGTGGGAAAGGCCTTGGCGTTTACAGCTCGAGCAAAATAGCGGTAGTTCCATCTTCTATGATAATGTAAGGCGACTGAACGAACAGTCGACCAGTTATCTGAACACATCAATTGCGATCCGTTAGAACGTACCATAGACGTAGCATGCTTCCTAACCGACCAGATAATTCCCCATCAGATCAGGATAACGATTGGATGGGAGGGTGACGAAACTGCTGCATTCGGGCTTACGAACATTTCGGACCTACACTGTAAACTGTTATATTCACACAAGTATTATCCCGTCAATGAGAAATCAGGCGTTATCCAAATATGACGGTTTTTATTATGATGGAGGTTGTCCGTGTGACCTCGGAGTCTCCCATAACAATTCGGTCAGGGGATAGAGGTCAGATTAACGCAGTCTCCTGGCCTTCCAGATTACGGGCTGGAACATATGTAGCGATATGTTCCCTAAAAGTTCCATCACTCTGGTAGTCTCATGCCAACCACTGCTGCCTTGTGGCCAGACTTTTGAGTCCTCCTGTCTAGGGTTGAGCTGTCCGACATTATCTCTCCCAATGAACTATACGAATACCGATACTTTCACACCACGTCGACGGTTGCGCGGTGCCGTCAGCCAGGTTGCTCTTCTTACTGCATGCAGCAGGGCGGGTAATGGAAAACAGGCTGCTTCTGACACTTCCTTCTCCCTGCTCCATTTAACGATCGCCCTTCTTGGATCTCAGTGATATGTATATCCGGCTTGGATCCAAAGAAATGACCAATGTCACCGCTCACTTCTGCAGCTCCACATATTTTCTGATCTCGTCCCCTGTCTTTATAGCGATTTCAAATATGGAACCTTCGAAACAAATCATGCAGCAAGGTGCTCTTTGCGCACTGTTGACACTGTCGATAGGTGTTCGCTCCGTTTTCAAAACTCGAATACAAAGTCCCTGTGTGGTATTCGAGCCTATAGAACCCTGTTATTTAGATGCTGCTACCTACGAACTTCAGGATATTCTGCATCTGTTGCAGTGGGTTACGTCAGCGTTGGCGTAGCTATCAACTCTCGAACAGAATCTTTACTCGACGGGATCCCCATAAACATCCCCCTTTTCGCTGTTCGTTTGTCAACTTCCATGAAGACCCGCACTGGCCGAAATAATACCCGTTCTCTATTCATAGTTTGCATGTACACCAACTAACTATTACTCTGATTCGGTGAAAGAAACATCGAAAACTCACCAATCTCCTATCCAGCACGAGGAGTTTACATACAGTCATTTGCTGGTGATCTGAATGACAAGTAGGACGTCTCAGTTCATCAGAGGCACGAATTGGTGGCTTGTTCAGCCTAGGCCCAAGACGTAATGACAGTGGTGATAGTCTCAGTAGTGCTGAATTCAAACGCCATAGACGACGTTGCGCTACATGGCTTCCCCCTACAGATAGGCAACTGTAAAGCCCAATTAACCATATTGCGATTAGCACCTAGTTCTGATGACCTATTCTTGAGTCTGGGCCATTCCCATCGATTCAGATTATGCTTTCTTCCTGTGTAAAATTTATGATTCCTGGGGAGGTCGAAGTAACAAACTCCCCGTTTGTCTGTAGAGCGACCCTCTAACCCACAAGTGAAACGATCTTATCAAAGTAGCTTATGCGAAGCCTCAAGAGCCACATCCTCAGGCGACATCAGTCGTAGATAGGACGTGATACGCACCGCGATCCGTACGAAAGGGAACCCGGCATGTGGTCTTTCTGAGGGCCACCAAGTAAGCAGTGATTTTCAGAACGGTCACCCTCCTCCTGAATGCGGGACTTCTCATCCCTTTGGAAGCTGAGCACGGCTCAGGCAAAAGAGTCGTTAGACGTAAGCTCGTTCATAGTCTGCTTACAGGTAAAGAAAGCCCGATAACTCTGGAAGTGGAGGAAGCTAGTGCAGCTGTGAATGTCCGGATAAGCAAAACTGAATCCAAAAAGCCGACTATTAGTGAGGTCGTCAAGGTAATTTTGGAAATTTCGCTTATAACAAGGGAATCAGCGTCTTGACTGCTGGACTGAATAGTTTAGACAACATTTTAGTTGACCGTCTGCTTCCGTACCTAACTCGAGCCATGGTATGGGGTTACACCCTCCCTCAGTTTCTGAAATACTGATATACCTTTCTGACTTGAATTGCCGTCGAGCCGCTGGGCCGGATGACCCCCACCGGTGTTGTTGGAAGACGGAGATGAGGTGAGGGTGAGGGTGCATCGACCGGATCTTCACATTACCTCAAGTGCATGAACGGCGTCACACGTATCGCCGACCACTTGCGGCGGTTTAACTTGATTCCAAAGGAGCCTTCGACTTTGTGGATAGGCTGGCTCTTCCATATATGCTTGGTAAACTATAAGTGCCATCGAAGTTTGTTAATAATCGCCATGTCATTAATTCACATACTTCTGGTCATGTTAGGGTTTACAATGAGCTATCCGAAAGTTCCCGCACAACTAGTGGAGTTCGCCAGGTATTTTCCCCGTCTCGCCATTTATGTAGGATTTTGTCGATGACACCATCCTTGATTGTACTGTGGAGTAAGTCGCGAAACTACATTTGAAGAAGGCTTGGCAGACCTGGATTATGCGATGTAATATTTCCCTTATTTGACTGTCACGCGTCTGTACAAACTACCATAAATAAAGTCTCGGGAGTTATATCCTTTTTCGGCATGCAGTTAGCACCTTTAAAGTGCAAGGGTCTGCTGCAAGACTCCCTACTCCCATGTAACACTTTGAGACCTCAGAGGGAGGAGCTTCAGTTTGTTAATCGGTCTACTTATCTCGGCTGCACTGTGATGGATGAAGTCAGTGTGCGTATGACCAACGCACGAGTAATATTTGTCATGCATCACCTTGGGTGTCAGAAATAAGTGTCACTGGGGTTAAAAGACCGTGTGTATAGAACTACGATGGGAACAGCCCAACTCTATAACCCTAATACTTGACCCCTTCGACCTGAAGAACTCAAGCATCTTCAAACGTGTGATCACTGCAGATGTTAACTGGCTGCAGTGTATGCGTAATGAAACGGTCCGTAATCGAGTACTAGGTTATGAGTCGGATCCAATCGAGTGGCACATAAAGCTTATCAGGTTAAGGTGATTGGGTGGCGTACTACGTATGCCCGATCACAATCTACCAACTTGTTTTCCACTGCAAACCCTTGTTGACGAAAAGTTCGCTAAGCTAGCAACGTGAAATAAAAATGGCTACTGTCAAGTTGAGCGCTGTAGGATATTCCTAGATGGGGTCCATGCGACTACTTTTGCGCGTGGTTGAGAACCCTACAGGATATGGTATGCAGTCGGTCACAATGGCGCGTTTGCTGCCACTTCTTAGGCGGACTACCCAGCTAACGATTATCCGTCGTTGTGTGCCGCGCTTGTGTTGGGTGAGGTTTGCAAAGGACCTTGGATCGAACCCGCTGATGGCATCTTGATCCAACACGATACTCAGGTGTTTTATCTCAATGGTTTTGGAAGCTGTAGGCACCTAGGTCCTGGTCGTTCTCTATAGGGTCATGAGTCTCCACTTCTCCCTTCCCTTTTCACACTACTGCGCCCTTCTTCCATGGTTGTATGGAAGTTAAGCGCAAGTTTCTACGACTGGTGTATTGTCCGTGATGATGATAATGGTAGTGATGATAATGACTCACATGCATCAGTAATCCTGGATGAGGATCTGGTGGAGTCATCAAGTCATAGACACTGAATACGATAGCTGCAGACATTCGTGTAACGCGCTTCAAACACAACTTAGAGGGTGCGCACAACCAATACGGTATACATATCAGGCTTCATTCATTCCATTCATTCATTCATCCAAGACTTTGTTTTTCACTGGGATGCAGAACTTCATTTATGGTTGCGATCCATTATTGCGCATAACCCCGTTGGCTCGTTAGAAGCAACTGCTACCTTATTTATGGCTGTCCTAATATCGTCCCAGTAACCAGGCCACACTGGGTTTTTGGTGATTATTTTTCACTTATCCCACTCCGGGTACGACATTTTGAAACTTTTTAGAGGCTCATGATTCTTTTTCAGGTATTCGCCTCCAAATCCACTTTCCAGGTTTCTCCGTAATCGAGGGACTCTGCTGCCATATCTCGTCTTCATGAAATCACTTTAATTCTAGTTAGTCCATCTGTTTAGTCTTTATTCTGTAACGACTTCGCGAGGTTAGCCAACTGCTACTGGTACTCAAGTGTATCAACTTGAAGATAAGTGTACTTAACCACACTATTTCTTGTCAGCGTATGGTATCCATGGCTAGGTGCAATTGCTTTGTCCTCGTATAAGCTAGACACTTGTTTCCTTTTCATGTTGTTGGATATGAATACCAGTTGTCTTTTTGAATAGATGTAGACATGTCCGTCTATTTGCGCTTGAATTAAGAAGTTCAGGTCGAGTACATAGATTGGTAGAGACTTTTTCACATCACTCGTTTTGTTGTTTCAAAACCTGATTGATTGCTCCGTCGATTAGATTTCCCTTATGCCGGCATTATCGTTTTGATTCTCACCCTCCTTACAAAGGAACCAAACAGGAGATTGAAGAACTCACAGATGCCGTAAAAACCAGTGCAGGTCAAGTGCGACTAAAGCTAAAACGTAAGTTTCCGTGTATTTTTACCGTCCGATACTAGTGAACTCTTCTTTACGTAGGTAGTTTCATCGGCCCATCTCACGTTGAATCAACTGATGCGAACCTCATTTAGTATCTTGTGCTTGTCTTTCACGAGTACTTGTTCGTAATCAACAGCTTCGTGAGTGCGGTTTAACACTAAGTCCCTACATTCATCTGAATAATACACGCAAGGCACCAGTTCACTTGTGTACTGTCACAGTTTGTCGGTTTGATTCAGGTTTCTGTTCCCTGCTCTGGATTTGTCTGTCGCACTGCATTTAAAGTCGTCCGTCATCATCGACGTGCTACTCTTGCAAGTAGCAACCGCGAGTGCACACACAGGCTTTAAACGTTGGCTTTGTCTGTTCATCAGACCGGTGCTTTCGCAATTACCTCACTTCTGCACGCTGATCTTGGGGAAGCTGTTGTTGCTTGACCTATTTGCATTTGTCTAATTCTTCTCCAAGAAGACTAAAAGATTTCTTCTTTGTTTGTTGTAAACTCCCATTTAGCTTGTCGAATAAAATGAAGTCGTACTTTTCATCGTACGTGTCTCACTTCCTGACCAAACGAATTTGGTCAGTTTACCAGCTCAGTTACATAGAAACGCCGAAATGCTTATGAGCAGTATGGCAACTAGATTGTCACAAAAATCGTTCATTATTGGTGAAATACACTGATTCGCAAACGAAGTTTGTGTTAACGTGTGACTGCAGTTAGTCCCAACTGAATCTCTTGTTTGTGTGTTTAAACTGAATGAGCTGCACAAAGATCGCCTCCTGTTACGGCTGCAGTCTCCGGCTGGCGCCTCATTGTGTGTTTAGCTCCATCTGGATTCAGTGTGTAAGTAATCTGTCTATACTCAAGGTGCACTTATGAATTCGCGCCAGCACCACCGAAAGACTAACATCATATACACTGCTTGGATTTATCCACTCCTCAAGCACTTGTGGTAAAAGAGCGGTAACTTTCAGGATAATTATTTTCCTTAAGTACGGCTGGTTTTGACGAGAGCACGAGTGCGCTCCACATGTGCCGCGGTGCGTCATGTTACAAGTTGTGCCATTGCTCGGTTAAGCGCTTCAGGCTTTGCACAATCAAGTGAGACTTCGAAGGCATTAGGAGGATCGTACAGAATAACTGAGCATTACTGCTTCCGTGGCCAGCGGATTCCGAGCGAGGGTAATATGTTTCCCCCATTTCGTCGGTGATTTGTGTTCACGCTGTCTTTGCCAGAAATAGGGTTTTACCAACTAATGGACTGTCTATCACGCTACACCTCCAGGTGTGCGCTTTCTCACAAAGGTTGGATTCGACAGGTGATATGCCTTACGGCCCCAGAAGTGTTAGGTTTGGAAACAAATCAATATAGTCCCTAATTCCTGCTTTTTAGATAAGGGGAACGCAGCAGCACTACATAGCCTATTTCCGTGCAATTCTGCAACATCTGGTATATCGAATGCTTATTTCATTACCTTCACTCGAATCAGACGTGCGGAGCTGTTTTTGTGGTACCATCTTCGTGTAGTATCACTTAAATCCTACTGCCAAACAGGCTGATCGACATATTTACTCTACGATTTTGCTACTTTGTGTACCAGCTAAGGCAACTAGCAGTTGGTGACCACCAGTAGCCGTTTCGATTCTCGTTAATGGTCAGTATAATCGACAGCTCTTAATGTCGGGTAACAGACGAATGCAAACGAATACTTAGCTTGGATCTAGTGAATCCAGTAACCCTTACTAAAGCAACGACAGGCTGACGCTTTAGCGAGAGTGAAGGATACTCTTGTGGTATTTACTCACTGCTATTGATTGTTACTCAACTTACTCATTTAGTTCAGTCCGCCGCCCCTCTGTTTCGTATTGGTGAAGTGAACATTGACAAACGTTCGTATTCGTATGTAAACTGTTAACTATCATCTTTACGTTTACCAATTCTGCACGCGTTATTTGTGTCTACGCTTTCACAGGTCGGTTATACCACTAGACCATCAGGATCCTCCACCATATGTTACGTTTGGGTACAGTTGATGCTCGTCTGTCGCAAACGAGCATTTGGCTCAAATAAACTCAGAGTTTGTCGCAACAGCTAGTTTAAGTTAAACTGTAATCGGACTCTTTACCACCAGTGCACGTGCAGCTGTGAGTCCATGTTCCGTAAGAATGGAATGATTGCTCGTTGTTTACCTAGCGAAGGCCATAGCTTGGCTCCGAATCCGTCTCACTTCTTGTTGGGTTGTATGAGTGTACTGACTTCGTAACAGACGGGAATGGATAAATAGCTTTGATCCCGTACACAGTTCCTACAGGCTGTATGTGTTAATGTTCCAGGAAAATTAAATCCTTCTCAGTCCTCGCCACAATGTTCCATGAACACTAAATTTTGTGTTTTCGTGTACTCTTATTTACCTATCTGTCAGAGTTGGAACAAGCCATTCATGAACAGGAAGCCAAAGATCCCTCCCTGGCCACCGTCCGAGTTCGAAGAACGCAGGTAAACTCGTTGAACGCTCAAGTCACTGAACAATGCTCGCGTTGTTATTTCCTCCACTTGTTCGTGTATCTTTTCATTCGCCCCGCTGTCTTATCAGTGATATTTGGTCCCAGTGAGCGAGCTCTGGGAAGGTCTCCGGCCATCAGAGTTGCTTCACATTAGGTCTGTCATACTTTGATGTGATATAGCAAAGTTTCACTCCTCTGTCCCTGGTAACGTAAATACCTAAATTGCTAGCATTGGTGCTCTATAGAAAATGGACAACTGCCGGCGCAATGTAACACTGCAGTCGGTCCATATATCTCCAGAAACATGCACAATTTGGAGCTCAGGTAATTAAACAAGTTCACTGTTTCTGTGAACAATCAACTCATTCCAAGGCGTCCTATAAGAAGTCGGGTTATTTTCTGGAACTGACATGTAACTGCAACCGTAATGACGGTGGTCATATTTGCAGTAATGCGACAGTTTCGAACAACCAAGATGCGCTATCAAAATGGATTACTGGCCACTGGAGATGATTGATTCGGAACTCACCCCGTTCAAATTTCTTCACACGATTAAAAAGTGAGGGCTCATTAGGATTGCTCTTTCTCATTGCTTGCTTTGCTAGAACTTCAGCACCAGCTGTTTTCGGTAAGAGAACAAAAACCGCACTACTCAAACAAACGTGATCAATTTTGTCAATAAATGGATTGCTGTCACCAATCCATTTTTTGTTCAAGAATTCAAGAGTAGGCGTTCGAATGAATAGCAGTTGAATGTACGTCAGATATTATATAGCATTTCTCATGAAGACCCACTTTGGCCGTTTTTCATTGGAAGCCCCTGAGTTAGGGGCATTGTGGTTTACTCTTATCTTGAGGTACCGAGTTTGGCACCAACGTTAAGCTTTTTAAACTGTCCCGCCACATCTGCTCCTTTGTCAAGAGGTCTTAAATTACTCATTTGGTAGAAATATTAGAATGTGTGGAGCTTGAGAGGACATCAAGCAAGCACTTTTCTGCAACTGTTTGTTTTAACATGGTAGACGTCATGTTGACCTCTTAGAATAGACTCACGGTCACTTGCAAAGACCATCGAAAGTCAAACGGAGGATGCATAACTCTGAGCCACCCGTTTGGGGCTTTTAACTTAAAGGGATTCCAGTTTGATGGGGGCGTTGACTGGCTATCGACCCTGTCTATTGCTGTGGCTACTGAATCTGCCTCTATCGGTCGGATTTCTCACGTTCCGGTATTCCTGATGCACGGACCGCTGGTGATTGGCCATTTAAAAGGCTACTACTACTATATAGACGTAATAACTACTCATACGATTGCTGAAGACTCTCCGACTGTTCACGACTGGTTTTGTCCTTCTTTGTGCTTATCAGGTAGGCGCAATCCCTTAGTTTCCATCCACCTTATGTTCTATTTGAATCCTAATTGCTCGAAATTCGACTTATACACTCACCTGCATACAGATTCGGTTTTGACAGGAGACTCGCCTGGAACCCAGCTGAGTCCCTCGTTTATGGTGATCTTCAACCGAATGTGCTGCACCATAAACGGGAGATTCAGCTGGGTTACAGATAAGTCTCCCGTCAAAACGAAATAGGTATGCAGATGAGTGCATCTACTACTGTGTTTTTTTGGTCTGCAGACAAGACTGGTCATGATTACGTTAACAGTCCTGTGGAGTTTCCTTTCGACACATTTACAGTTCAGCTACTGAATCTCTTGTTTTAGCACTCAACCATTACTCGGCGGTTTATGGACGTCATGGCCGCATACAATAAAGAGCAAACTGACTATCGTGATGCATGTAAAGCACAAATCAAGCTGAAACTGGAAATCGGTACGCCCGTTGCCGCTCTCCAGTCGTCTATTATTGTTGCTGCTGCCTCCCACCAGGTGTTGCGCTGTTTGATTTGTGTGATTCTCGGCTAAATCCCTTTTCGTGTGCTCTGGGTTTGCTTAACGAATTGCTCCACTCCCTCTCGCTTCTTTGCTCCCCCTTTAAATTCACTGCTTGCTGGCCGTTTTTTTTCGCACAGCTTGTCAGTCTGTCCAAGCGCTTTACCGAAGTGATGAAATATTTTTCTGCCATACAAGTTGATTATAAAGAACGCTGTAAAGCTCAACTCAAACGGCAGTTAGAAGTTGGTAAGCTGCAGAGACAACTCCATGCTTTATGTGTTTCCGGTTTCGTTGAGTGGTTCAATCTGTAGTTGCATGCATAATTACATTAATGTGATCGTAGTGTGGTCAGTGTCGGTAGTCGGCTTGCATGCGAAGTGAATGGTGTTTTATCGGGTCCATGTTCATTTTTTTCTGTAGTTGCGTTTGTTACTAGAGCCTCCCTGGTTAGCTGGGTGTTATGTGGTAAATAACTTACTGTCACTGTACTAGGAACGACGCAGATGTTCGTGTTTGCGTAGTACGGTTGTCTTGGTAACCGGTGTGCGCCCTCCGGCTTGAGCTTACGGTATTTTGATTCATATCTGATAGGTTCCATGCACTGCTAAAGTTGTTTACATTCTCATCCACTTGGCTAACCTTGCTGTCATGCCTTAAGTGCACTGCCAAACAACTTTCCAACTCACCATTTCGACTGATAGGTTTTATGGAGTCCGAGTAGAGTGTTAGCTGCGGTTTTCAAGGCACAAACTACTCATAGTCGAAAATGCGTGTGATGTTCCACACTCTAGCTTTAACTATCCAAACAGCCAATAAATTATCGAGTCAACGCCTTACTTTCTTCTTTGTGACGCTAGTGTAATTGTTTACCACTTGTGTCTCACTTGCCTTTCCGTTCACGCACAAAAGCAGCTTGTTTCGCTTGACAACAGCTTTTTATCTTATAGGTCGTTAAGCCATGGAGCACTGGCGTTCTGCTTGACACAGCCCATCGATTATGCTGGATTCCTGAGAACAGTTACCGATTGGTTTTCGTGACAGGTAATGATTGCTGGGTCTACCAGAATGTAGACAGGTGATCGAAGAAGCCTTGCCCCTACTTATGAATGCCAGATGGTCCAGATATTAGGGCATTTCGTGGTTTGAATCCACCTCTGGATTTTTAGTTGTTCCTATCAGCTTGGGTAAACTGGCAACAGCTCAACCCCCGTGCCTCTCTTGGTTAGCGTATCAGCTGTGAATCGAAATGTTGCCAAAACTGAATGATTTGGTGGCTGTGTTTAGGCGCTTAGTCATTAGATTTCCTGAGTTAACGGGGAATATCAGTGGTTTGCGCATGCAAACGTGCCATCAGGGGTTCCACAGTGCATGCGATGGAAGCTTACAGTGACCACACACAATGTGTGAGAACATTACAAACTTTTCGCATTCTAGTTTTAACGGAAGTCCCCGTGCTTTAGTAGCTTAATCAGTAAAACTCCAAACTACTTTGGGAAGAGGTTGTTTTCTCATAACCACCCTTTCGGGATATGTACTATCTCCTACTGTCTATTTCCCATCGGTCTTGAACACCCTTTTCAGTTGTTTTATTAAGTAGATGACTATCGCTTTCTCAAGTGATTGAGGATACCCGTGGAAATTAAGAAAAAGGAGGTGAGATAAGAGGTACACGGGCCAATGGGTCACGGAGTCAGTGTCCGACAAGTTTGCCTGGATCGGATTTTTCGTAGGCCAGCTCAGGTTCAGGGGTCGCTCAAGTTTCTTCTGGACACAGAGTTGTAGGTCATGCAGTCGGATTCCAAGCTCATCTGCAGTTGATAGGAGTCTGGATCGTACCAACTGTGATCGGTCCAGAGGTACCCGGTATACGACATCGAAGGCGTGCTCTTTGCTTATGATATGACTGATTCTAGCCAGATGTGTGTGTGTGTGTGATGCAGTCGCATTTGAGTCCGGTTTCTTCCAACTGTTGGAAGCTATTTCCTCCAATCCGCCAGGATCCTCGACGAACGAAACGGTCGCAGCTATATCCACTGTACGCCATGTATGCAGCCTTTACAACTGAAGGTGATGGTGTCTGTGCTGAATTGATCCAAACAATGTGTCCGTCCTCACATCATAAACCTACTTTCGGCTTATGAAGACCTACACCAGACTGAACTACCGCCCATTTGTACACCATTTATAACCGATGCACTACACTGCATGTTCTGGACACAAACACGATGGTTTAATCTCTTAGTACCCATTTCTTTAAGATTAGCAGGATTTCCTTTCCTCGGTGTCATACCACCTATCCTTCCGGCCTGAAAACGTGCTTATGAGCAATGCGCGTCTTTTTATCAGTGAGGGTTCAAGTGGTCCATAGTGAGGTGTAATGTAGGACAAGGCTGTCATTTTTCTATCAGACATCCCTATCCAACATTGCACCTTACAATGGCTCCCTCCACGAAAGCTTTACACGGTCCTCACAAATGTGCGACTATTCGTCCTTCCGTAGTACGACCTAATTCGTCTGTTTTTTGGGGAGGGAGTATTGTAGTCTCTTGTTTCCCTGTTGTTCTTTGTCAACACAGCTAAAACACAACCTCTTAGGGGACTGTAGGTAGTCTAATAGTTGTAACTTCCAAATCATCCTGTGCATGTATCACTATGCTCAAGTGGACTGTGGCTGCTGTTTCGGTCACCGGGAATGCAAACTACTCATCGGTTTTGCGGGCAAATGTGCTATCCGTAGCCCTCTGTTTCCTCGTCGTTGTGTCTTAGCCGCTCACTATTTACCCTTAGTTTGATCCAATTTATCTTCCTTATTCGTACCAAATGCAATTCCAAGTTCCTCGCCCCAGTATGTGTGCTTGTTCTCTCCACTGTGAATATCTCTCCTCACCAGAAAACTTCCAAATTATAGAATTTTCCATCTGTATCTTGTGGCTTATGTCTTATTCGAGCTTGTTCAGGTTGTTGTTAATCTCCTCAAACCATCCATTTTGCGGCTTGCGTCAGAGTTGTCATGTAAAACCTGTTATATGCGTGGTGCATTCAAGTCGGGTTCATTCTTACTGGATATTACCCATATTGTACATCCCCCTTTTTGCGGTGCGCTCATCGCCCTGGCTGTATTTCCATTTCAGAATTCTCATCACACTGGATATCTCTTGCCGTGTTTCGCACAGCTTGACTTCATCTATGTTTTTGCACCTTTCACATTGGTTTTCTCCAGTCTTTTATATTTAACCTGTTCGTGTTCACGCGAGTAACCTTGTCATGTTGTGTCTTTTCTCTTCCTTAGCCGAATGTCCCAGAACAGACGAGGAACTCGAGCAGATGTTGGAATCAGACAATCCCCAGATTTTCACTCAGGGGGTATGTTACCCGTTTATATTTGTTGAATGACTCACGTTGTGTTGTGTTGCGTTGCGTTACTTTACTTTTCATCCGCTCGTATAGTTCCTTCTCAGAAATGGTTATCTTTGGTCCACCAGTAGGCACTCCGAACCTTCCCTTTTCCCGACGGTATTTTTGACTGATTACCTGGCAACCTGATGTGGGTAAACATCGTTCTGGGTCGAGTAGTTCATCTCAGAGCATACTGTTTACTAGTGAATTTTTGCGGCTAATGTTCAGCGCTTTCGTTTATTTTTTGTTGACAGAATTTA
Organism: Opisthorchis felineus; assembly: GCA_004794785.1. Classification (NCBI taxonomy): domain Eukaryota; kingdom Metazoa; phylum Platyhelminthes; class Trematoda; order Opisthorchiida; family Opisthorchiidae; genus Opisthorchis; species Opisthorchis felineus. The sequence continues at coordinate 49,731 of SJOL01001303.1, read as the reverse complement.
AGACACCGGATTGTCAGCAGTATGCTTTGTCGTTGCAGCGGCGAACTTGAAGTATTCTTTTGAAGAGTTTGTGTCACTGCTAAAGAAATGTTGTCCTGGCTCCAGCCTTGCAAGAACCGTATACACTGAGGAACATAATCAAACTCGGAATGTCTGAAAGGTGTTAGGTGCGAGAGCCATGTCTGTCGAGGTGATTTTACATGGAAGAGAGCCTCGAATGCAACCTTCGTCGGTGATTGCAGATTGATTTTAATACGAAAGGCCGTACAGATGTGTGTAATTCAACGGTGGCACAAATAAAATGAAAAAAGAATCTCATCGACCTTATAGGTAGTACATCTGTTGGCTGAAAATTCTATCAAACATCCACAAATAAGCTTGTAGAACCAAACCTTGACCAGTACCTTTTCTTGCTTAATGAACATACCTAACTTTGGTACCTCTGAAGGGCTAGCGCTGATTCAAATTCAGTTGCTCGCAGAGTTTTCGGAGAATTCCATGCGGATACCTACCCTAGTTTTGCCTGTTTATTGATCGCTGCATCAAGATGCTTGACCCACAAAGCTGCAGCACAGTGTGAGGATTTTGAACCGTAGAGTTGCCGCGGGAACAATAGCTAATGCAAGGCAGAACTGTTCCGAAAACTTTCCGACGGAAAATTCGTGGTCTGTGAAGTGAGGATTACGAACAGCAGAAGTTCGTAACTATAATATGAAGGAGAAAACAACTTTTAACCCTGTCAGTACATTTGTCGGTTTACCTTGAAACTTACTTGTAGCCGAGCCATCTCGATCCAAGGCATCGGAGTGTGCAGCGGGTAAGGGTTTCAAAGTGTTCACAGTCTCTCCACAGTACCACTGACATGATTTCTGGATTTTTTGTTTCCCGGATAACATACTTGCAGTTGAAAAACCGTCGAATCCCTGTTTTTGAAACAGCCTTCTGTACATCATGTAATTTTACGGTCCAACAATTGGCTTATCGATTATTCCAGCCTAGGCTTTGACAACGTGACAGTATTTCAGTCCCCGTGCTTCCTTTAAGTTGCATGGTAGCTGTTCGCCGAAAGGGTACCACCGCTGAACTGTCATTACCTCTGTCATTTTTGCCAAACAATGATGGCACCACCCGTTTATGTGTCAGTTGATTGACTGATGGTTCTTCCGTCATACAACAGGCTATGGTGATTTGAGAACGTATGAATTCATTCCGCGATATGCCATTATTGGAAACACGTATGTCGCCGTCATCGCTAATCATCCCCCCAACACTGCATGGCTATTTTGTGGACAACTCAGAACCCCCCCCCCCTAATCACCATTGACGACAACACAAGCATTCATTTGATCTGTGTATGGACACCAATTTTTCGCAAGCCTACCTTGTTGTGGAGTTAATCATTCTTTCTAAACCGACGTCACTAATACGCTTTGTGCTGGAAGGATTGCGCCTTGCCAGCATATTTCATTTCTCTGCATTTCCTGATCAGAATCATGATCATCTCTCTTCCTTTTGATTGTTAACCCGCCTCTCTCTCTTCGCAGATTCTCATGGATACACAACAGGCCCGACAGAACGCCGCTGATATTGAGGCTCGTCACGAGGACATCCTGAAGCTAGAGAAAAGCATCCGAGAACTTCATGAGCTGTTCATAGACTTGGCTGCTCTTGTCGATTCACAAGTAAGGAAACACTTTCACTCGTTCGTGGTAACACCTCAGAGGCCCTCTTTGATGTTCTTTAGCTGAAGGGGAATGGGCTCTCCAGGAGAATGATCTATTTTCACAGAGACCTGTTTTATGATTACTTTTTGGGATCTATTGGTGGGATCTCCGTAACCCGAAGGAAGTCGTGTTAGTCGTGTTCAAATCACCTTGTGATTCTATCATTCACCTACCGTTTGACTCTATTGTGAGTGCTAACCTCTCATGGGTTGAAACGGAATTGTTCTCGTGGATGCTCCACTGCTACCAAAATTCTTATCTAGAAAAATGGAAAAGTGGAAGGAAGAAAAAAATGGTCGGAAGGGACCTGGTGCCACCACAAGTATTCTGAAATACTTACATCTGGAAACGCCCACTCAGACGGCCTGGAATCCACAGAGCTTTGGAAGTAACGCCAATACACTTGAAGTTATATAGGCTCTGGAGATGCACTTGAATTTGACTTGAATCTGCATTCAGCGAATGCACCCCTTGTGTTTTTTCTGAGAATAAATTAGCTCAAAATTCGAACAAAGTGTAGATGGTTAGGTCCGTGTAGGAAGGTGATCAAACCATTTAGGTTGGCTTATATAAATTGAGCTAAAAGTGGAAAACGAACAAATTACCGTTTTTAGCTACTCTTCTATGTCTCCTAATCCTCCCTTAGAGAAGGCACCATGGGGAAACGCGATTTTTGGCCTCTACCGCGGTTTGCCCTTTTCTGTGGTGTATTTTACATTAAGTTATGAATTATGGAGAACGATTCTGTGGCCTATCCTCTAGGTGATATCTCTCGGACTATTGCTGCAATTCGCCGCTCCCTCTATCCAATGAAACAATTCCGTTCAGTTTCTTCCTTTTCTGTGGTTCCTTTTTGGACCGCCCCACCTTATTGATTTTTTTCTTCATTTACCTCAGAGTGAGCTTTTGGATCGGATAGAATACAATGTTGATGCAACCCAAGATCACATCACAGGCGCCGTGGTAGCAACAAAAAAGGCGAAAGAATACCAGAAAAAGTCGCGGAAGGTAACTTATCTATCGTGTCTTAATAATGTGCTGAGCGATGTGATGCATCGTGTTCCGTTCGTTTTCACCTAACTGACGGGCCTGAAATATTTGACTGAGATATTTTCTTTAGGTCCTCTCTCCCTCTGCTGCGCTCGGTGCAGTTATTATGAGTGTTAGCAAAGCTTGTTTTCTTGTATGACGGGTGCTTTTAGAAAGATGTTCGGTGGACTGTCATCATGCCATACAGTATCTCTTCTCCAAAGAGTGAAAATCACGGAGTGGGGTTTCCCTGCTCTCTTCTAGTGACGGCCCCTTTTTGGGGAAAGGGGAGTACAGCAAATGGTAGCTGACGGTGGGATGCTTTCTTGACGTTCCTTTTGATGGGTTTATGTTTTGGTGACCGTTTTATTATAACGCACTTTCCCTCGGTTAATTCTGTTTTTCGTTATGTGCATTTTTACCGTCTCTGCACTTTTGCGTGACCGCCTTTTTACTTTCGGTTGTCGCAATATAGAGTGACAACATTTTACATGAAAACAAAGGATAGGCCTTGTTCAACAGTTGACCAGTTATACCTTACCTGGTTTTGTTTGATTGAATGGCAAATGCCAGTGCGGTTGTTCACGAATTTACACTAAATTAGCTCATTACGCTAGGTGGATGCGCGTCTGTTGTACACCATGGAGCCTGTCTATGACCATTTTAATCCTGTTCGATTGTTTACTGTCCCTCCACTAAGTGTTTCACCTTTTATTCTTATAGACGCCAACCGTAATCCCGCATTGTCTATTTAACCATGTTAACTAACTTACCACACATCCTAGACAACTATCTTGTACTTCGAAGTTGTTCCATGACTGCCGGTTAAACAGTACCATTAACTTGCATCCAAATAGTTCAGATGCAGCAGCAATCGAGGTTATCTTTGCCTGCGAAACGTAGTCTTCAACTTGAGGATATCCGGGACATACTGGAAGTGTGTAACTTGGTCTTCGTACGACATGACCAGCTAATTGCATCTACCTATCCTCATTCGTGACTCCCGTAACTGACCTGCGGTTGACTCGAGAAGTTGCAAGATACGGCCACGGAGCGCTTGCAATAACCTCCGTGCTTCATACAACACATTCCTTATAGACCAATCTCTACCTCAACCATGTGCTTAGTACAAATTACGGTTTTGGCTCCCAGAATAAGTTCGATGTCGGCGTTGTTGATTACAGTGAGAAGAGTTTGAACCATGTCCTCACTTACGCAGCTGAACAGAAATGGACAGACAGCACTGTACTGGCACACCTATATCTTGGATAGCAATAGGCCTCTCTTCAGTTTTGGTTCCTCTCAACATAGTGCTTGGCATGGTTCTTCGTTAGGTTTTGTTGCCGTCAGTGCTGAAGTGGAGTTTCTGTTCATCGGTCGTACACGTGTTGACTGATTCTGAAATTTTTGAAGACTTGTCCTGTGGTCCTCCTGTAGTGTATATGGGGAAACATCGTTGACGAGGTCGTTCAGTCATGTTACAAGGTTAGGCTGTTTGTTTCAGTTCAACCTCGTTTGAGGTGGTTGACGGTGGTTGTGTGCATCTCCCTGAAGCACGATTTTGTGGTCATTGGGCAAATGTTTGGGGACAGCTTCGTGCTTCGACAGCGAATGTGACGTACATCTCTATTTTAGTTGTGGCACACAGTCGGCGTATTTCGAGACTGTTTTGGGATACTCAATGTGTAGTAAAAAATATTTCTGCTTCTGTCGGAGTTTGTATTCCGATTTCGGCAAGTACAGCTATTTATTGTCAAGTGAACGTTCATCAATCGCGTCCACATTCACACAGCTCCGAATCCCGCCTATAAATATTAATCTTGGAATGAAATATAAGGGACCTTTTCAGGTCCATTTCTGCCGGTGTTTTCTCGAAGTTCATCGTGATATTGATTTCGTTTTCATCTACGACGCGTGTCAAACTGTGGGAACCGCATGACCAAAACGGTTTTTCTGTGCATTTTGCAATGTCTTGAGTATTTGCTGCGAGAAACTAAATGTATGCGACTCATGTGCTCACACAAGCTTGGTTAAGCTTCCAGTACTTGACTTAACTGAAACTTTGCTTGTGTGTGCTACAGTATGCAAAGTTAAGCCTCAGTGAACAAGGCATCATGGATCTCATATTTGCTCCACCACATCACCAAAGAAGGTCAGTGTCACATTTGTAAGACACTGCAACGAAGACTGAAAACAAGTCGGTCAGTGACCGGTGTGATCCGAATTAATTCCATCTTAATGGAATATACAAATGATGGGCTGATGGTTTGATGTTGTCAAGTGTAGGAACGTCTGTGTCTTCTCTTTACCTGTCTTTGATGATGAAGATCTTGGTAGTGTTTGGTGCAATATAATACTTGTAAGGCTGTCAACATCTTGGATATCGGCATGGTAAAAAACTAGGTTATTTCTCTCTTGGTAAGCTCGGTTAGGAACATTATTAACGGAATATCTACTGGTCTCACCTTAATATCATCACAGCTTGCAGACAAATTCTCGAACACATGCTTTACCATTGTCTAATTTTGAAACGACCTTATCAGGCAAGTACACGTAAGTAATTCGAAGTTTATCAGATGGAACGGAAGTAAAGCACAATTCGTCCGTAAAACCGGTCAGGAAAGCATTCTACCAACTTGAGAACAACCTATGGCTGAATATCAGGTGGAATCTATTCTAGGCATTTCTTACTGTTTCACTTAATATTTCTAGTGACAGGTTAGGTTTGTTGATAGTATAAGAAGACTGAAATTTCAATCGACGTTCCATCCTTCAGAAGTATATCTATGTTTTAAGATCTGAGAAACATGACGCAACCGGATTTCTTTGCTTGAAGTCATTGTCAATGCGCAACTCACTAATCTCTCGCAGTTTTTAGTGGAACACCATCATATATATATATATATATATTATATATATATATATATATATATATAATACATGTGAGCAGCTGCCTTGTTTCGCACTTATGCGTCGCAACATAGATTTCCCCGGACTGCTATTTCCTATCAACATTCTCGAGATGGGGTTCATCTAACCTGGAGTTGGCACAAACTATATGAGCCCTGTTGGCCGGACAATTGTTTATGAATCCATGGATGTTTGTGTACTGGCCAGATTGTGTAGCTTTCTGGCCCCTGAAAACTCTCTTTTCTTCGGGTAATCGTGACGCCAAAACGTCGGAATTATCTTCATTTTCCCCATCCATGGTAAAGCATAATTCAGCATACTCCGAGTCAACATGTCGAATTAGTTCTTTGTTTGTTGTGTATGAACAGTACGTGGTGATGATAGCATCAACGTAGCGCTTAGGGAAAGACAAGCGAAGTAACTGGAGCCAACTGGTTTTCAGCTGGGCTAAAGTTGGTACAAGTACAGAGCCGACTTCTCCATTGGTTTGTCTGTAGATGATTCAGTTAAATGAAAAAAGCACGTTCAGCGTATAACGTAAAAACGGTTCTTCAAAGTTGTTCCTATGAACGGGTGTAAGTGTGAAATCAATTATAATCGACTCCTTCGATCTGTTCGCTTGTATGCTTATAAATTTCTCTATCTTGCTTGTGAGTATTTGGGCTTTATACTAATGTCTTCATTCATAACACAATAAACTTCCTATTACTCAACGCCCAAATCTAACAGTTTTCCCCTGAATAGGGACTTCTTTCAAATAAATCACTTTGTTCCGGTTCCGTGACATCTACCACTGAATTGATGGACAAGACCTTTCAAAGGGACCGAAAAATGTTGGTCCATCTTTCTTCAAAATCAGGGAATGTGATTGATTTCTGTATGGCGGTGTAGATCCAGAATAGTCAAAGACCAAGTTGTGGCTTCACTGGTTGTCTACCGTGTGCATTCCTGCTACCGCTTAATAATGAGCTTGACAAAAACTGTCCGTACATGGCTCGTTCGTGGTACGGTATTCACTAGATACCGTGAGTCCCTTCGAGTGTGAGCTCGGTGGTTGTTGGTCCGGCTTTTCTAGTCAATGCTAAGGTCAATCCAAAGTAATTCGAGCTCGATTACCCGGACTAAAGGTCAGTTTATGGCTGGTAACCCAGTTCTTTACAGGATCGCTTCTCGGAAATAAGGTGTCTCCGTCCCTCAGAGGTAAAACGCAGTCGTTCAGTTGTGTTGAAAGGCTGTGTCGTAACACTGCTGAGCTAATTTAAAGCTATTGGTGGTGCAAGAGCTGCAGCGTGGCTGCCGAAGCCACGGGACTTTTTACCTTCTGTTTCCTGTAGATGCTTTCGAAGACCATTTGCATCTTGGTTCACCCAACCTTGTAGACAATGAGTGGATGATTTCATCCCCAAATGCCGCACCAGGTCTCAAGATACCACGTCATTTCAAACTTTGTATAAAAGTTACTTTTACGGGAATAATGCTTAATGTCTCTCTAGTATAATCTTTAATTTTAGATCAGTTATCAACTGGACTCTGTCCTTAAAGCGAATGCAGCTCGCTGGTTCTGAGAATAAAGCTTGGGAAGCACCAAACTGTTGATGATTTTGGCCAGTTTCATCCAGCTCTTAACCTCGGCTGTGTATGCCATCCCTTGTGAGGTGGAAATTATTCATCCTATTGTTGGATTACATCCGACTATAAGGGTGCGACAATTGACCAGTATTGCAACATTAGTTCGTCGGAGGATTCATGCTCACAAGTGACGTTGAGATTATTTGGCACATGACGATAAATCTAAAGGGACCAATAAAGTTGGGACAATTAATACCAACTGAGAGGGGAGTGGTTTTAAGACCAGGACAATCCGCGGAACCCCTGCTTTCTGGTATTGAGATCCTGCGAACAAATTGAGCATTCGATTCCGTCAGCACTCGTGTTTCCTGCCGATTGTACGAGAATTACATTTCAAACGGGACCAAACAGACAGAATATTACAAAATATACAGAAACTTACGTCTCTCGTTCGACCGTCAGCAAGTTAAGGATTGAGTCTATCCCTCAGAACAGGGACCACCTCGAACAGGTCCCATGGGTAGTCTTTATTAGGGGAGGCCACTGCATTTCGCTGTTTTTAGGGAATTGCTTAATTGATTCAGGCTTAGTCAACGATTTTTCATTCACAGTTCACCGTTATTCGCAATCAAGTTGACGTGATGTTCACGTGAACTTCTCACGGCCGGCATATTTGCTCGGATGGTGCGCATTTTCTACGCCAACGCAACTGAATCTTTTGTGATGGCGTTGTTCACGGGTGTATAGTCATCCAGAATGTTATGCATACGTTGACATTCCATTTCAGCCGCATTCCGTATCACGTTACTGTTCTGTCTCCTCGAGACGACAAGTGTGATGAGCGTGTTTTTCAGTGTGTTGTTGGCTTCCTACTTGTTAACCTAACCCTCTCACATCTTTTGATTGGCTTTTCTGTTGCCCACCAAACCAAGGTTTCGTTACAATCTTCTCTCTGCTTTTTCTTGTTTATCAGTTGTGGCCATTTTAAAACTTGCTTCTGTTGCGCGATTGAGTGGACTCAACGTCTTCACTTGTGCCAAACCATACGATAAGTCAGCTGCTTCATGCTCCCCGTGCACCATGTGTGTGTCAGTGGGGTTAATGTTAATTGATTTGTATATAAGCTTGCTACATCGAATCAGTTTTCTCGTTCCTGTATTGTCCACTCCAGACTGCTGCATCACTTGTCATCTCCATTTTTACCAGCTTATTTTCAATCATTCTCTTTTCATTCCTGACTTGGATTAACTGAATAAACAGTTTGTCATTTGAAACTCTCGTTTTTTGTTAAGATTCCACATTTTCTCACACACTGAGTGAAATCCAAGTGGTTTCGTCTCGCGCTCGATTCTGAGAGGAAATAAGCTTTCTGGATGTTGTAACAGTGCCTGCTTTTTGTAGTGTATCGGCATCGAAGCATGTTCGTCTAGTTGGCTTTTGTGCGCTAGGGGCATATCATTTACACTGCCCTACCAAGCTCTTGTTATGTGTGCATACTCATTCACTGTTTCACTCAACATACCGGATCCTTATTACCGTGATGTGTCATTGGTTGCCTACTTGAAGCCATCCCTGACTTTCGTTGGATCATGAGTAGTTCAGAATGCTGTGGATGTAGACTGACCATATTATCGCGGCTTCTTCGTTTAAGGGTTTTCCATTAGATTCTTCCTAGGAAAGCGTGGTGGATCTGAATAGGTTTCAGCCCGTCTGCACTAATGTACAGAAGCATCGTTTTCCGATCACTCAGCTATTCAGCCGACATTTCGTTTCCTTTTAGTCTGCACGTACTGCGGAATGTTGCAAGCTTCAATTGCTATTTCGTCATGTGTAAGTCTAAGTGGGTTACACTTTGATTATCCGGTCGCGGCCGGATGATGCGTTCAGATGCTAACCGGTAGGTCTTGGGTTCGAATCACCTCAGAGATTCAGGTACTCACTACTAAGAATTCACAATAAGGATGAAACAGTTGCACAGTGCTTCTTGGCTTTTCTGCATAGGTCGACATCACCCGCAGGACAAAATTTTTCTTAGTTTGAACCAACCAGCATCACAATTGTGACCAGAAGGAGCTAGCCATGTGGGTGCTTCGATAGTACCAACTGTCGATGGAATACTCCGGTCTGGTTCTTCTAAGTTGTTGAAATGAGCGTTCTCTTTTGTGTAATTTTGCTAGATTTAATCGCCAAAAGTTATGCGAACACCTCATGTGTTGAGGGATTCCGTTCTATAAGTTGTCGTTCTTGTTTTAGCATTTTTTTTTCTTACAGTGATGTCTTCTGATACGTTTTACTCTGTTGCGTAGCCTCTGCTTGTCTTCTAATAATGTTGACTTGATGTTGCTAAGCTACGGATTTATTGTCCGTTAACTGTGACATATAGTGAGATTTTCACCGTTGGTTGCCGAGCTTCCTGTTCACAGTCATCCGGTTCTCTCTGGCCGTTATTCAGAGTTATTTTTTCCACACAGAATTACACCGCGAGATTGCATTTTTGTTAACCCTCTCCTCTTTCTTCAGCATCTTATAACTTGACATCACAATACATTCAGGGAGCACATCGATTGCTGCCTCAAATTATTGTAAAGAACTGTATATAACTCTGGCAAAACATGTTCGACATCTGTCTAGTTCGCTGTTATTCCGTCCAACATGTGTGGTGTCCATTTTCTGACATCGATGAATGCCCCATTCACACTCACCGTCTAAGTGTGGTTCCTCTTGAATTTCCACTCGAACCCAACAAAATTTCATTCGTTTACGTTCCCAAAGCAGTTGATTTTCTATGTTGTTTGTAGCACTGCTTGAAGCTTGTTCAGATATGCCCACTTTACCAGATATCATGGTTACCCGTTACCTATAAGAGGTTCACGAGCCTTTCTGTAAGATGTATTGTTTTCTAGAGTCCTTGTGGCTTTCCACCATTACTAGTCGTTGCGTTTCTGAAGGGCCTTTCATCCAGTGCTCATCTTTTCATACAATCGCTTCAGTCTATATTCTGAGCCTTTCCATGTAATCTAGTCAATCGGCTGAAATGATTTGACATCGGCCGCATTCAGGCAACCCCATTGTGAGCTGCTTGTATGACGAGTTCTAATGGCAAATCAACTGCCTTATCGTTATACCACAAGCACCCCAGGTGGGTTTTCCATTCTACAGATATCTATATTGCATCCATCACCTGAGTCCAAAGTCTCCTGAAATGCCCCAGTAGAATATTAAGAAGTGACCTGTGGTGAAACTCCTCGTGCGTTCGGACAGCGTGGTGACTGAATACGGTTCCGAATTTTGCGCCGCACGTTAGCACTCACGTTTCCACCGTCCTACTTCAATCCTGCCTTCAGTTTCATTCATGTGCTTCAGAGCTGAATAAATGACTATCATTACAACCTGAGCTGCTAATATTTTCCTCAGATGCTCCATGTTTGTGCTTTCGGAAAAGCTGTAACTGCCTTATGTTGTCTGAACTTTGTGTGTATGCGTGAAGTGAATCAGCATTCACGCCGCTCTTGGCCATGCTAACTCAACGTTCAGCATACTGTACCAGACAGTTCGTCTGCCGTCATCACCCGCTTCGACCTACCATAGTACCTTTCTGATAGATTATCGATCGTTCCTAGCGTTCTATTTTTCCTTGTGCATCAGCTTATGTTGTATGACGGTCAACAGGCCGTTTTTACCATATTAATTAGCTGTCGTTAGTCAGGTGTTATAGGATACTTTGCAATCAGTGCACAGTCTTTTTATCACTGGATTAAGCAACTTCGTGTCATGCAGCAGCGTTGATATGATTGAGGGCCTCAGCCTATTTTCAAGAGGCTTAGTTTCGAAGAGACTGGAATGTCCGGCATTTACGCGGTCAGTACGGCTTAGTACCGACTGGGTTTCTTCGGTGATTAGGTGTGGAACATTTGGTTTGCATTCCACAAAGCCTCATCGTTACACAGATCCAGTTGTGAGTCGGACTTTTGCGCTATTAAGGCTATGCTTCACAAGCTTTTAACGTGCGCCATCGCGAACACACATTATCGGTCGCACTTGATATTACGCAAATCAAGCCGTATTCGGTTTCTTTATCGATAGTGTTCTGCTAGTTTGGAACGGTTAGTCTCTCGTGTTCTCGTCATGGATGTATCCTGTTGTGTGCCCATCGGTCTTCATCTTCCGCAGTTTCCTGTGAGACTGCCGTGTCCGATTCGAAAAGTTCCTGGATATTTATTTGCCTGGACTACCTTTTTAATATAGTTTGATGCTTAGGCATCAGCCTGTTTGCATTGCCACTAAAAAATCCACGCTAAAAAAACACGCTTGCTTCATATTAGAATAGTATTAGAATACTCTGTACCCTTAACGGATGTCCACTCCAATTATCAGTGTTATCACCACCTCGTCAAGCTTCGTGAATCCCATTGAATGCTAGTATACTTGACGTGTTTCATTCTACCACTGCCGGTACTTTCTTTTCGGATGCCTGCATGTAAGTGAATCTGATCACCAATGCTTCGTTCGTTCTATTCGATGAAACAGAGTCCCCCCCTTTGCCTAATCGTAATTAGGAGGCCTTCGAGAAATAATGCTTACTGAGAGTAGACCCCTCAATAGGTAACTACTCGGATCAAATGTCCAAGTCCCGTTTTTGGTTCCACTGCGAAAGATAACAAAGCTCTAGAGACTGTGGCATCGGAACCACAAATAGTCTGGTTGTTGACGCAATGTTTTTTAGGTTTGGAGTAAAACACTGAACCGATCAAACAATTTCTGAAATAGGTTTATGGTAACATTGTGGGCAGTTTGGTTGCATACGCAGCTTGAATCCAGGACGCACATTGCCTCTGTCGAATTGGCACAAAGCTTGGTCAAAGTAGATACGGTTTTCTGGCCGAATTATTTGATCAGTGTCTCCCGACGGCAAGGTACTTAACAACATGTACGTCTGGACACACCATGCTTATACTCGTGGACGCGGTTCAGCACCTTTGGTGAACTGCGCGAAGGGAAACCGGTTTACCACTATCCCGGAAAAAGTGGAAACCGCGGAATTGTAGACGCATGCGGACTCAATTATTTGCGTAGCTCAGGTTTTCTTTATGGGGTTACTTTTAGCCAAACCATGGTATACGCTTAGCATCTTCTAACATGCTCACATCTTTCATAACAGTGTTCCAGCTCTCTCTCTCTCGTACACACTCCGGAACTTTCAGTGTCTGATTTCTGCCATCACTAGAACTCTGAGACTTATCTCGTTCCATTCCATTGTTAAGTCGAATCGGTTTGGCATCAGGGCGTGTTTTGTGTCTTTCATGCTCCAAAGTTCAGCTAATTTAGTATTAGCTGCTGGACAACAACAAAGTGATACTGGTTGCAGATTACGGAAGAAAGCCATTAGCTTCTATTGTAAGAAGAGATGCTGTTGTCGTCATCATCGACAGCATGACATCAGTGTTCAACACCGATGCTTGTCTGCCGTGCAACCATGATTTATCTGAAAGCCTTATTGTGAAGAAAAGGTGGACAGGGAACAAATGTAGGTGCATCTGACTGAATAGAAGCATGCCATTTTTTTGTGAAGGTACCCACTGTTGGAAGGAATTAGCGTTTTCATAATGTTGACAAACATGGAACATGAGATGAAAATCTCATCTGCCACCTTCCACTTATTAGAGTTCGCACGAACCCTCATCCTACTTCACAGTTGTGCACCTAATCTTCACACGCGATTCGTCAGGTTTCCAGAAGGCGACTCTCATCCTTCAGTTGGGCTGAATGACGCCAAGTTTACGAGTGCCTAAGTATGCTGTGGGATAAGCCTCCGTACAAGCTAACCTGATAGAACAGTTTCGAATAGGGTCTCTGGATTGTATCTGGTTCGTTTTTTTTGGTTCCCTCATAAGGAGTTTCACTCTTACATGGGTACAGTCAGTAATGCAAAGTAGCAAACGAGGTGGTTTTGAAACTGAACGAGCTTAAACCGGTTGGTGGAATCAATTGTTTTTCTATACACCAGCTAGATCCATCGTGACATCTGTTGTCCTCAGGAATCGAGCCTGCTCATATTGATTCCAACTTTATCTTTGCGAAAGTTATCGGTCGATTGCCGTATTTTTTCGTTCTTTAACTGCTTGAGCAGTGCTTCAATGGAAGTGCCACCTCTCCTTAACGAGTACGTCTTTTTCTTTTCATTGGCGTTCTCCCTTGTCTGTCTGGCCCAACTATTTTAAACTTTCTCTGCATTTGTTCGTAAGCTTTCAAACTTATGGGCCAGTTCATTCATCCATTTGTGCATTCTTTGCCTGTGATTATCGTTATCTAACCTAGCTGCTGTCCATGGGGTCTCTTCCGTTGCATTCCGCCTTATGGAAATCGATTGACCTCGAAGTCCAAAACAACACATTTGGATAACACGTTAGTTCTCTGCTTGAAGTGGCACATAATATTACGTGTCGATGTTCATTTTCCTACTGTTTACGTCGTGGGATATTTTGTCATTCGTTTTGATCACATATTTTGCTTCGACACTCTCCAAACATGTGTGACTTGACTTCAAGCCAAAATCTACGCAACAACCTCATGCCCTTAGCTCTTCACGTTTCGTATCGATTATCAGTCTTGTTTCGACTCTACCCATCTACCTGTTTTCACTAACCAGCATGTGTTGCATGGAAAGGCGCATCGTTTCTGTGGTGTCTACGGTAGCGTGGAACGTGCCAGTAGGTTACACCCTGATATGTTCTCTCCAGCTTTTTTATTTGTGCAATCAGAAGAGGGAGCAGTGGGGTTTTTCTCTCTTTTCCGAAGACAGCAACCATCCTCTCGGTACGAATTTATGCCGCATTACATGTATCTGTCCGTGTCGATATCACCTCTATTTGCTCCGAGGTGGTTATTTGATTTGCGTACGGTTCATTCGTGTCGATTCACTCAGTGTCTTTTAGGTGTAACTCGTTTTCTAACGTGCCATTTGACACCTTTTCAGTTCTTTTAGTGAGAAACCTCCGAGTATAAAATATTAGACATCACCGGCCATCTGCATCGTTCGTGGAGTTTGCGTTGCTCACATAGAGTTGCATGGCAGCTATGCGCCGAAAAGGTCCCACAGCTGAACCTTTGTCACTAGTTTTGTTATTATTAATTACATATCATCGCTCAGTTTTCTGAATGCTAGCCTGTCTATCGCAGTTGCGTCCATTGACTATCATGTTGTTCTTGTTTGTCATCACGAACGATAATCTGTCTACTGTTTCTCCCTTCCTCTCTCTCTCCCCGGTGTGCTAACAACATTTATCTAGATGAAGATCATAATTGGTTGTGTGGTTGGTGGTGTAATATTGTTGTTACTCATCATCCTGATTTCTAGCCTGGTGCCCCGCTGATTGACACGTTTCTCTGTTTTATTTTTGTCACTCCGATCGATTGTACACGGGGCTTAGTGTATAACCAACACGATTGCTCTCCTTTTGACTGGGCGGTTGACCACAAACACCCCACTACAACACATCATTACCCTTTGTTTCATAGTTTCAACCCATCAGTGCTAACCCGATTAGGCTGAGACCAAAAAATAGGGTCCAACTACTTATTGCTACTTCTTGTTTCTAAATACACGTTAACCTCTCTATATCCTCCCAGATTTTGGTGACTCCGTTCCGATGACCTTACCATGTGTTTGCTGTTTCGTTCATCCGTCTATTTCTTTTGACCACATTTTGGTTCCCATTGACATCTGTTTTCGAATGCGTTCATCCGTACCCTTGATATATTTCTACAGAGCTTTCCGAATCTAACCTTGTTTGATATTGACCTCATGGAAACATTGTTTTGCTCACCAATCAGACCAAATAGCCGTATCACCAGTCCTTTCGACCCGGTACTTGTTGTTGTGCTTGTCTTGATGTTGTAGTTCTTCCTGTCTTTTGCAGTCAGCCACTGGGAATTCGGCTGTGGTTTTATTTTATTTCAAGTCAAGCTAAATGTGAATATACGGAGCACCTCGTGCAACATTTGCACCTTTCTGAAGACGTTTACTGAAAGTTGATCATGCTCCCACGCTCTATCACATCGTTTACCCACCACATGCCCCAACTGACCTGATAGATGTGTCATTTTCATCCATTGTTTTTACAATAGTTTGCATCTTCTGTTCCGTTAGAGAAACGGGTACAGTAGGTGCTCGAAAACTTATGTAATCTCGTTGCTTCAGTCATAACTTACTGGTCATTGGTGGTTTCAATCATTTCAATCCCGTGGAATACGGTATCTTGATGTTAGGTTGAAAGAGTTACACGTGGATCGTAAAAAAAGGAAAAAAATTGCTGGCGGGGCGCTTTTGGCTTCGTTCTCACGATGGAGGAGCCCTGACCCGTTATAAACAGTTCGCCTACGGGAGTTGGGCCAACATTAATCTGTACCTTCTCACAGGCGGCATTAGAAGCCCCTGTCTTTCGGTGGTGCCATCGCTTAAGTGTTTGATATGGCTACTTGGGGCTCATGGATGGACACATGAGCAAAAATGTGACGGGCGTTCGGAAGACCCATAGGCTCGATGGAGCATCACCGACTATCTTGCAAGTTCATTTTTTAGGGGAAGGCTAGATGTCCCCCCAAATAGAACCCGCGCCTTACTGGAGCCTCCTTTCATACCATTTTGTTGAAACTACCCAAAACGAAAAGAGTTCTGTGATAAATTATTGCCGATATTCATGAATAATGATGCAATGGTTCCACAGAAACTCGCTGTGTAACAATTCATGCCGTTGAAGGGAAGAATAACAGACTTTTGCCCTACTGACTCACAGACCCGGTTCAACAGATGACCACAGTGAGGATAGCAACTTACGATTTGAACGAATCCTTAGACTGGCATCTGTCAGTGGACGTTTTTACCGCGCAGTTGATGCTGTTTCAGGCAGACGAACTGGGTGCACCAATCGGAGTCTTCACCTTAGGACCTCCTGCACTTCCGTTCTACCGTCCAACTGCACTCTTCGGTATCCATGTTATGACCAAACGCACACATCTATAAAAGAAACCATATCAAACGATTTTGCCTTAATGCCATGCGAGTGGGGTGACCAATGCGCCATCCTGTTTGAATTTACACTACAACACTCACCTGCAATAACCGACCAAACCGCTCAATCCTCTCATGCATCAGTACCCAAGTCTGTAGGCCAGAACGACCACCAATTGCTCACAGTTGACATCTGATGATGATGAGAAGGAGGAACTTTCATTCACCTCTAAGTATACTGTGGCCATCTGCAAATGGCACGATGAAGTATCCCACTCAATCATTGCCTGTCACAAGCTGCCTAGGAGCCTCAATGTAGTAAATTTCACCGCGGTTTACGCCGTATAGTATTCACTCGGTGAACAAACCCGTTACATGCCCCGCGTAGTGATCAACAAACTAATGACGCCTTCATAGGCCCCGCCATTACCTGTGACCTAGCAGATTACTCTTCGTTTTCTGATATGACGATCGCAACATTCCCACCATCTGTAAGCGTTCGCATGACTTAAAGCGTAATATGGATAAGTAGCGGAAAAACTCCTTTCAACAGCGAAAAGAGTTATTCAGTTTCAAGTGAGTGTAAATGTCCTATTGTCATTCTAGTGCTAATCGCAAGGGAATCAACCAGTTCGACCAAGGTGCTTCGGTCATCACGTGAGGACGACTAACCTATAGTTTCCGCTAGAGTCGAACGAAGATTCTGAAATTTTGTATCGACCATTTATTCCACTCGCGTGCACTTTTGAGTTGACTAAGGTCGTGCCTCATGTCCCCACAGGTACAGAAGAACGTGAGTGTGTATGTTTGTGATATAGCTGTGGCCAACAATCGGGGAATTTAGTGCTGGGCAACGTTTCGATTTTAGCACAAAAGCTTCTTCAGACCACGTGTATAATTTACCACGCTGACCGAGTTTTAAGGCGAACAGAAAACCAGTCATTGAGCTTTCCTACAGCTTATTTTACCGACTTGTCAATGGACACTCCTGATCAGGCAGTTTATCCGCATTTACCCGCTTGATCTTGCTTCTTTGAACCTGTGACTTGACTCTGGTTATTTACTTCAATACTGCGATCCTGCGCATGTTGAAGGGATGAGGATCGAAGGCCTACTACCAATATGGTTGCCAGAATTCAGCCACTTGACGGTGACGTAGATAACTCACTGAGGTGCTTCTTTAGTAAGATTTCCTTTCAGGATTTGATTGGTAGCTCCAACCAATTCCCTGTAATAGACCTGTGCAATATATTGAAATTATGTAGGTAGTTTCGTAAGTCCAAATTCTACCGTAAACTGTTAGCGTTTTGCAGATCCAAGCGACCCCTGAGCATCCTCATACAAGTGACCTCAGTAGACCTTTCAATGGTATACCGAGACTCTAAAATTTCACTGTCTCCGAAGGCGTCTTCCAGCCGAGAAACATGATGAGTTGGAAGATACTAAACAGGCCGTTCTAATGTTGAATGATGATAGCGAAGAAAGCATCCAGGTATTTTGAGTCAATGAAAGATAGGGAGTTTTCTCCTGACCTGCTAGCAATTTCATTCACTATCGTCTGTCACCGCCGATGGACTGTACACTCATGCTGGCCTAAGTCAATCACCGTCACCAGCATTCTCGCACTGGCTGAAATGAACAGCGGGCGTTCGGAGGAGAAGAAAGAAATATGACACCCCACTGTTAAATGGCACGGAATCAACCATCCACACTGTGGTTTGACACGTGGCCGTCAACTGGCTTGGCGACGCCCTGTTCACCAGCTGGATTGGTCGAATTTTGCAGCAGCAATGCTACAAAAAGGACTTCTGTAGTCGATGAACAACAGACTTACAGCTTTGGCGTTTACATCTGGTAATGGTATAACAGAGTGTACGAAGTAGCAAACAGCATCTATTGTGGGGCGAGGTCAGCGATTTGCAAGTTGATGCCAGTTCACAGGGTGCTTGTCACTCAATTAAGGAGCTCGTCTATACACTGCTTCAAAATAACTGAAGTATATGCTTTTGGTGCTAACCTCATGGTTCCTTGCATCGGCGCGGATTTTACAGTAGCCACATTTTCTGTTGAGGGACAATGACTGAGCAGAACAAATGTTGGTTCGTTGTGAATGTCTGCATGCTATTTAAGCGGCAAGTGCGATAGACAACCGGAATCACAAAGTTTGTCTGGCACATCTTCTTAGACACTTCTGGTGCTATGCTATCCTTGAAAGTGCAGTAATTAATGGCAGTAAATGTGATAGATGGATTTAATAGGTTTAACAACTTAAGATTGAGCTTGTTGAGGTGAATTTTAAAACAACCTGGTAACTTTTACGCATGGTTACGTTACTGCGGGCCAAATTTCACGCTAGATTTGTTGCAGTGGTCCTTATCTAGCTAGATCTTTTCAGTCTGTTGATTCCCAGGCTGATCAGTCGTTATCATCTGTCTGGCGTAATGTTTTGTAAGCTTACTGAACGCCCTCCTCAGTTACTTAATAAGTGAAGAGAACCCGTTAGTACTGATATGATTCATTTCAAGCATGTACTGACATTTTTACGAACTGGGGTCGTCGCTGGGATTCGTATACCTTCTTTGACACGGTAATAGTTCACACCATGCAAAACAATACTGACAAAATTTTGTGGGAAGTCATTGCCGATGAAAATAGCTATTTTTAAAGTGCCGCATACGAAGTCGTATTGCAGGTTTATATTTGCTTTTCGGCCAACATAACGTTCTCCGTAGATTCAACAAGGGATGTCCTCAAGGCCGTACCATGCTATAACGTCTTCGGTTACCGGCACCTTCTTGGGCAAACGGAGGTTGGTATTATAACGCAGATGAACTGTTGTCGGATTACTAAATGCGACAGCTGCTAACGCACTGGCGAACGGAATCAGTTGACGAGGTTAATTTAACCCCTCTGGATACTGAAACTTTTGTTCACAAGGCCCCATTATCCCAGACGTCATTGTATATTGATATGGTTAAATTATTCATAAACCTACGCGCATTTTTCCAAACTTCATAATGCACTGAATCAGACAGTCAGTGTCAATAGTATATTTCATATAAATGGATCTCATGTATCATGTGCGGTACTCTGGAACTTTGGTACCGTTCAGTAAATGGTTTCACTCTTATTCAACCAACTAGCGGTATGGCTGCATTGATCCGTAGAACCTAGGCAGCTTTTAATCACTGATCGATAGAGTTGATGAGACTAATAGTGATGCGGCTGGTATTTTATAGTCAAAGTTCACAATGACTATGTACTTGTTCCTGCTAAAGTGCAGTGCACCTGGCCACCGTGTAGCCTTACGCTTGACTGCTGATTGTAAGTTTACTGTATTGGCTTACACAGTCTAGAGTCTCTTGCGGTTGAAAAATAAGGTACTCAGTATTGGATAACAACCGATGGCTCAATTCAAGTTGTACACATCAGTTCAGAATCTACGCACAGGAAAACAAAATGCAACGTCATCGAGCTCCGCTACTGGTGTTAGCTGATTTAATATGGTTGTTTTGCATCAAGACAGATGTGTTGCTCGCAAGCCACTGGTACAATCAAAATGGTTATGAGCGCTCATATGACTTTATTAAGTATTATCGGTCTTTTGCATGGCGATGACTCATCAGAAAACCCCAGCACCCATTGTGTCACTGCTGTAAACTCCT
The DNA here is from genome assembly GCA_004794785.1 of Opisthorchis felineus. Classification (NCBI taxonomy): domain Eukaryota; kingdom Metazoa; phylum Platyhelminthes; class Trematoda; order Opisthorchiida; family Opisthorchiidae; genus Opisthorchis; species Opisthorchis felineus. Next base: position 29,827 of record SJOL01001303.1, on the reverse strand, counting down.
CTATGCATGCTCTCCGTCAATTCGGTCAATTCCGTGCAAATCGAAAAAGTCTATCCCAGTAATCTCAAACAGATCGACCGGGAATGAGGAAACCCTTTGCGAAAAACTAGTTCCCTCAGTACAGATTGTCGTGGTAGGCTAGAGTGCCGCTGCACCAGTCGCTCGTTGATCTGAAAAGTAATCTATGCACATGATTACTTCTCTCCATGTGTGCTGTCTGTACAATGGTCCGAATGCACCCTGTCAATAAACCGTGCTTGATATGCATTTGGCCACTCGGTGCAAACTCCGTGTTTTTTTACGTGTTGTGGTGTCCGGTTTGACGAGTCACCCGTACAACAGCTCCTCATTCCATGTTGAAGTTGGATTCTGCGAACAGCAGTTTTGTGATACGCCGATATCACCGCTCCAAATATATTTTTTATGATTTAGGCCTTGAACTATCACCTAACGGCCTTCGATAAGAAGAATATTTGGAAATCCGTTTCGGATTCAGAAGGACGACCGTTGTATTTAGGAGTATAGTACACATTAACGTCAGGACTTACCAGTGAAAACGTTTGACTTGAATGAAGACGTTGATAATGACTCGGTTGTACAGTACTGTACAGTTACGGTGATGTTTGCGCGCATTTATGTTGCACTCTATAGCAGAGCATTGATATTTCTTCAAAAAGTACCCCTCCAGCAAGCGCTTCCCGATTTCCCGTTTTCCTGAACAATGCTACATGCCGGCGGAATTATATATTCACCTGCAAAATAACCTGGTTTTAACCGATCTCATGAGTAGTATTCTGTATTAGTAGTAGTAGTATATGCTGAAGAGTTTTCAGCAACCTTGTGAGTAGTTTCCCGAAGGCTCTTTAAGCACGAGTCTCCTATCAAATTCAAAAGGAGCCTAGAAGTGTTCGGGTGAATTCGAAGTTTCTGTCGTTGAATTTTTGCGTAGGATTGGCAAATAGGAAGGAAATTTATTTGGAATCCCGACTGGATAATCATGGATACACTAGACAAACAACCTTGCATAGCAGAGAGTGCATTGGTGTCCTCAAAAAGGGAACGTAATCGCCTGATCCAAAGGTTGCATAAGTGATCACAAGTAAGCTGGCTGCAGAATGTGACCGCATTTGACTTACTCCCATGCTGTCTTCTCTTGGACGAAATTCTGTGCTGGATCAGTTTTGCTGAGACAGCTCGTTATTGTAATTGGATAACCATACTTCTTCGAAATTGCTCTTTGTAAAGGAATCCAACTCCATACCACCTACAACCTGTGTTAACCGAACATTATACAAATCCATCCTTCATTCGATTATTCTTGCAATAAAATAAGCAACTTTTTTGGACCCAAAGATTACTTCTCTCTTTCCGGTCTACCCGTGACACGGTTTATCCCATGGATACCTAGTCTCATGCATGCTCAATAGGCTCTTTGCGATCACATCTGTATTTCACTGCACGCTTGGTAGCTGTTCGAGTTATCAGCGCTGCTTCAATATAAAACGATATCCCATATCCTAACCGATCTATTATGTTGTCTCACGACGTTGTGATTATTACTACTTATCGTGCCATTCTCCCCTTTCCCCGTTCACTTTACAAAATGTATTTATTGCACCTATCCCCACTACGTTGCCGCTGCGGTTGATCTCAGCTTTGTGACCTCGCGAGCAGTGTGAATACTTCTTGCTTGGGTATTTAAAACGTTCGTTGATTCGGTTCACTAGAGGTTTATTTACCTGTATCGTTCTCCGCTTATTAATAAATCCGTCAATAAGTAGAGCGTTTGTCTCGTTTCAACATGGGCGCCCGTGATGATTGAGTTTGATCTCAGTGGCAGTAATTTACATTGCTACTATACCCCCGAATTGATGACCCTACCCCAACCCAATTGTGCGTATGTCAACTGATCCCGAATCTCCTCCAAGGAGCTTCTTGTGTTCCACTTGAACCCATCGGTTTTCATGGACCTCGTTGGTTGTGCAGTATCTGGTGAGTTTAGACTGAATTTCAGAGACCCTGCTAACCTTCAGTAACTGATTCAAGCTGCAATAAAGCGCGTACTAGTCTGCGGATATTTCAAGTTTGCTTTGGTCTGCCTAGAGATCAATAGAATTTTCACAGTAGATAATAACTCTATCAATTTATGGGCAGCGGACTCCGCGCCGCTCTCTTTGATTCTGCTACCCCGGTCCATTGACGCGTAAGAAAATCCGACGGGAAGTTCCTGGTAAACTTTAAATGCTACCACTCATTGCAGCCCTCCCGTTTAGGAGAATCAGACCGATGAACTTTCTATTCTTTGTTTTTTTTTCCATCTATCTAGATGCAGCTGATTATCGCTGGAGTCGTCATTCTCTTGTTAATCATATTGGCAGTCATACTGGCCACAACTTTGCGCTGAGATATATATCGCCTCCCTGTCCGTGGACCCAAGGAGTTAATCCGTTCCCGTTATTTTCTTCATCCGAAGAGTAATCAGTACCACGCGATCGATCTACGTTTGTTTTAGGTGCGCTAGAAAGCAAACACGACGTGCGTATCATGTGCCTTGCGAATTCTGCTCTACATTCCACGTTACCGATCACTTGCGGCTGCTGCGCGTTGTATGTAATGTAGCGGAACTGTTTCCTTACTTTTTCATTTGTGACACGCTTATTTCTACTTGATTAATTGAAGACAATCCATCCTATTACAGAAAAGCAATATTATCTTGCTATTTTACCGTGTGTTTTATTTTTCACTCACTCTCTCTCTCTCTCCCTGAGCCCACTTTGGGCAGAAACTGTCAAACTCTTAGGTATATGGTATGCTTGTTATATTTTGGCTTTAAAACACAAAAATTCCACCGTTTTCAGAGTTTAGGTTTCTTCTGTCTGTTTCTCACACAGTGTATGTAAGGATTACGGAGAGAGTTCTCGTAACCAATATCCGCATGGGGCTCGGACCTGGATCATCTATATAGAGACCCATGATCTTGTCCACTTTGCCAACTGGAAGCAAGGAGGCGGTCTCGTTTTGTAAAGGTGATCGGCTGACTGTTGCGATTGGCGTACGTAGCCAGACTATCGCGTTTGCCAGGGAGTCATTGATCGTAGGTTCGTTACATAAATTGCCGTATGTGAGCCTTTATTTGGCCGCTACCTCCGGGTTCGGGTTTTTCACAGACGAGCCTTATGTTTCTTTTACTCAAAAGACCAGTAGGGATGACCACATGTCATGCCCACATTTCAGTCAGCATCCTGCTCAAATCCTACTTTTCTTGCCTCTATAATCCATGTTGGGTGGGAATTTTCCCACGCTTGTTCAACCTTAACAACATTATAGTCTTCTGTCTCGTTACACAACGTTACTGTGTGGTTGAATTCAGTCCTTGTATTCCAATGCTTTCGACTTAGGCAGAAGACAAACCAGGCCTGAAGAAGGTTGGTAGTGGCTACTGGACAGTACAAAACAGTGTATCCCTAAACTCATCGGTGTCTATTGGATTGATCAATCCAATGGCAAAGTGATGTAGATCATCGGTAAAGGACCATCAGATCGTGTATGGCTCTCCGTAGATTGGCTTGAAAAAGATGCAGCGATTCGGGTTCACTCCTAGACCCGAAAACTATTTCCTGAGTTGGGGGTTTTGTTAAGATGAGCTGGGTTGGATGAATTTCAACTAAACATTTTCAGTGATATTCCAGGTTCCATTGGTCAAATTCTGTTCCTTATACCACTTATGATCGTTTAGTTCGGAATGCTGGCGGAAGTGCCATACCTGCTCAGCAGAAGTCGTAGCATGATACCATTCTTTTTCAGTTCCGTTTCAGAAAAATCTGAGTGCTTGACAAATTCTTTGTGTTGGTTCAGGCGGACTAGCTGATACCAAAGGAAAGGTGACCCCAACGCAATTCGACGCACAAACATTGTTATGGTGTCACAGTACTTGGTGCAATATCACACTTTTGGAATCTGAGGGTTTGAGCCGTTTCTATCTCTTTCTGAACGGGGAGAAATGAACTCATGTTGAACTTTCACGAGTCTAGACAATATATATGACCAACGTACTGCAGTTGAAACTGTGCTATTGCAAGGTTCACTTTGGAACCCAAATTAGTACGCCACCGTTGTGCAAACAAGTGTCGATCGGAAGCACAAATAATTAATTACGGCACTGTTAAACCACATGTTCTTCTTTCCATCTCACGATTTACTCTCCAGTTACGTGACAAAACACCAGCAGTCATAATATTTATCAACTTTCGACCAAAGGAAAATAGTAGTTTCTGCTGTCCGATTTTTCGATCTTGTTCGCGGAACTACACTGGTTGCGCTACAGTCTCAGACAGGAAAAGATGGTACTTCGTGGACAGTCATCGCACGGACATTGACATCAACGGCGTTTTTTTCTGAAGTCAAGCTTGATTCACAGTTTGCAGTCGTCGCTGTCTCTCTTCAGACGAATGATAAATCGAGGTCTCATCATGTGACACAGGTGGTCACTCACGGTACACACTATCGAAGGATCTTAGTCTCCTGGGTGTTACCGATGGCTGAACCTGCATCTTGACATATGCATGAGCTGGCGTACGCGCCATGAACATTTTTTTGAAAGATGGCACCTATTTTTTGTCCAATCTAAGGAAAAGACAAGTATTTATGAGAAGGAATAATGGCTTGCCCCCATATGACACCAAAACAGCGTGGCTTCTCTGCGTGAGCGTTTTGCGCAGCGTGGAACTTAAGGGAGAACGCGGATTAACGAAGCGACTCAAGGAATGCTACGTTTTTCGTACAGAATCCTGATAAACGTCATACGAGTACCTGTTTCTGTATTTACTCACAGTTACCTGTTGGTCCAATGAAGCAGACTGAGTCCGGTGCCTTCTGTGCCCGTTTCACGCAGCTGACTCATCGAAGCGATCCATCTACAGATACAGAATCTATTGGTCACCTAGTCGCTTTGGTCCACGCTTGCTCTGTCATTTGAGAATGCATAACCGAGCATTTTAGTATCGTGTCCTCTTCTTGGGTATTCGGCTCCTTCAACCAGCTTATTAGCCAGGGAGTGTGAGTGTCTGTGAACTTGGGATTTGTCCACCAAGCAGCACTTATGCCATCCAGTTGGGTATGCTCCGGGTGGTAATGATATTATTGTTGGTGGTCATCCCGGTCGGACTGCAACAGCATTGTGTTCGCTACTGTGGAATCAAAACATTCAGTTATTCCGGTGAGCAATGAGCTGTTCAGTTATTCATGTTTAAATTATTGTCCGGATCGAAAACTGTGAGAACCGTATAGTGTTGTATTTTTCTGGTAACGGGACCTCGAAAATCGAAGGCGCAATGCCTCATCCTACGACTCACAGCGAGCAATCAGTTTAGTGAATCTTGGAACGGGAATTCCTATTTCGGTAACGATTGGTGGTGGCATGTACGCACTAATATGTCCTCTGTCAGTCCCGAAAGTTATATATTTACTCGGCGTCCAGCAGTATTTCACCAACTCATGCGGCCACCTAATTCTTCAACAAATGAGTTGGCCGAAAGGACACCACGAATACCTGCATGAGAAACATTGAAAAAAGATTGCCATTATTTCGCTTACTCGATTCATTAAGTTTCGATCTGAGGCTCCATGTGATTCCACACAAAAAACCTGCACACCTAACGAAGTAACATCTCAGCGGAATAACGTGAATTCAGTCATTAAGTATACTGTCTGCCAGCCGCATACAAACTTTCATATTAAAAGTCCGCTAAATCGGATACCTTATGGTGTTTTTGACACACGCACGTGCCAGTCAGAAAAATCACGGCAGCTTGAGGTGGTGCGCGCAAACATTTCAGTTAGGAGGCACTCGCCCCACTGAGGTGGGAAAAACACAGGCATTGTCAGGCAAGATGTCCATCGGTTGTTTACATATTTTGTTTAATCTTTCACGTGAATGCAGATTCAGGAAGTTGCAAGTATTCAGGAAGTTGCGTTGTATCGGTTCGTGTTGACACGGGGCTTTACGCTCCGTGCATAGAATGCAGTCCCGCAGACGGAGCTCAATCGCACTTGCTGGTACTCAGGCCCGTAGCACATGACCTTTGAAAATGTGTTCGAAAACCCTGGGGATTATCCTTTGGTCAGTTCCTTCCATTTATTTGCCTCTACTAGTGCAATAAAGATGGTGGGTATGCGAGGGGGAACGTGAGTATTGGATTTATTAATGTTAGGTCCTGGTAGTGGCGTTTTTACAGCTGAAGAGACATAGTGAGTAGTCTTAGAAACCTGCTCTGCTGAACGCCGTGGATATCTGGGTTCTTTACTGCAGTGAGGTCACACGTAATCAATATTTTCGTTTTGTAACGAGGGTGCATATCTTTAGATTTATGGTAGACTGCGGAACCAATTTCCTTATGACAGCATTCATGCAGCCCATCTACCTTTCCCGCTGATTCAGCAACGGCCGTGTGGCTCTATCACCTGGGTCAGCTCAAAACATTTGGCGTTTTCTAGACGCACCATGAGACTATCGGCAAATCCTAACCACAATGGGCTTCCTACTCTCCCATAGTTAGCCCACCCATATAGGTTGCAAATGAAGCCTGCCGGTATCCCTCGAATAGAAACGATGTCTCGGAAACTACGGCGTTTCTACATTCCAATTCATGGTTGAGAATGCTTATGTGTAATGCGTTCTTCTGCAAATTCTGTGCATGGTAGATTTGTTTAAGTGAGTGAATCTTCAAGGTCAACAGTTCCCCCGAGCTGGGAAACAGCGTCTAGTGGAATGGGATAGCGACTTGCGGTAGAATGTGAATCGCTTACATTGGACGGAAGTTGCGGGTAGTTCTTCGGCTTTAATAGTTTGTGGAACTTTCCAGAGCCTACAATGTACCCGTCATGTGGAGGTATTACTCCTGTAACCAAATTTTGTCTTGTATCTTCTGCTCGACGGATGCCGAATCCTGTGTTATCGTACCTGGGGAATCGCTACCCCGAGTTATCATCGTGACAGAAACCTTCAATAAATTCGGGTTTGACAAACGAAAAGCTTGCGGATGATGATGGCCTATGTCCGTAGGTTGAGTCTCCTGGTGCACTGCCTGATATCACCACGGAAGTATTCAGGCCCTGTTTACTGGCAGGAGAGTTCTTCACTGCAGATGGTGCAATTTAACAGGCTTTCCATAGCCGGCCTCGCAGAGTTGCCAGATAGTCTGCGTCTAGAGACGTACATGGTGAGCTGCTCATCATAACGCCAAATACAGATTCTCACCCTAACTGATGGAGAAACCTGTAACTCTTAATTTAAATTACAAAAAGAGGCTGCCGTTGCCTGCACAACACAGAAATGCGAAACCAGCTGACGTTCACGACTAACATGCGCCCATCCATCCCGACTGGGAAAAGTAACTGGTCCAACTTGGCAGAGATGAAATGTTGGATTTCATTGGGCTTTTCGATTGTTACACATGTCTTGACAGGAAGGGTGCACAACTCTTGGTGCGCAGTGTCCAGTGAGCTACTGACATCCGGAAACGAGGGGGACTACAAGTTAGATTATCGAACTATCACTGAGGCAGGCGGTTGATAAAGTGAAAGCAGTACCAACTCTGTGAAGCCAGCACTTCATACACACCTAAATCAGTTGGTCCGGGTGTACCGTCAAAATTTACTACATCGGGGAAGCGTCAAAATTGCGCTCCCTGCTGCCATCTGGTTCAGCATATGTAGCTTCGGCGACCTTCCCCGATTGCAACACAAGCACCCTTCCGGACTCATGAAGGTTAGTCGGGAAGGAAGACATCATCTACCAAGGTATAACCCATTTATCCGTCACCCACTCAGCAGAGCCGGCAGAAGCTTCCGGCGGTAGTTGTATATGTCTGATGGTATGGACCCTGCCAAATTCATCGGCCACAAACCGCTGCATTCCACACGACGGCGCACCGTACTTTAGCAGGGCTCTGCAAGTGCCTAACTCTTCTTCGGTTAGCCGTCAATTTACAGGAAGTGGATCGCACAAAAAAAGATCACTTTGTCATTGTGCACAAGATAATAAGAGGGAACTGAGACATGGTTTCCGTGTCTCTCCATACAAAACAGCACTGGGTAACGGGTGCTTGGTGTACCGCCAGTTTTTATCAAGTGTGCCCAACTTACTAGATTCTTCGGATGCCTCGACTTTCCGTTTAAATCGCTGGCCATCTGCCGCATTTGTACTGCACCCACAAACTAGCGCTGGTGCTTCTATCACATGTTGCACGCAAGAATATGGCATAATTATCCCTCATACATTCATTTATCGCCTTCTCAAGTGACGTGAAGGATGAAAACCGGAGGGCCGCCAATTTCTCAGCGACGATGTTTGAAGCCAATCACAACTTGCTACGTCACAGCACTGCAACTGTTAAATTGAATGCAAGCCATAAATTAAGGACGGAGTTTAATTTAACAAATTCCGACAAAAGCAAGACAGGAGAAGGCGGTTTTCTATTCGACCATAAATGTAGCGAAGTACAATACTGTGCGCACGAAACTTTTTTCGACACAACAGTTTCGGAACCAATTGTATATAACTAAAATCCATTACCTTCACTACGTCTACGCCGATCGTGAACCGCCGCACAGAACTTGCCACCCGTATAGACCGCATGGATAAAAACAAGCGAGCTCGTGAATTTTCTGGACAGCATTGAAAACAAACTACTAATGAAATATGTTGCTACATTAACCGAAAGCAAGACGCCAGTAACTCTAAAGGGGCACCTGCTAAAACTCCAAATATTTCGCTAAAACATATACATTCAGAAGTTTCACTTCAGTAAATGGCACATGATCATGAAAGATGATAAACTATCACGTATAAGAACACTCAATTTCGGAAAATTATACAAAAAAGCGCCAAAACCGGCAGAGTCAAACTGTGCGGAAAGCTCTATACAACGGAACATTCATTGGAGAGTAAAGCACAACCCCAACGGAACCGAGAAACGGGCCATCCTGGGGGAAGTCAAAATACGTTTGCAGAAGTTACAGGTAACGACTGTGCTAACAGCCAACACGAGCAGGAGAATTCTTGATGCTAAAATCGCACGGAATCAAACAGGTTCCAAGCGCCAGGCAGTAAGCTTGCCACCGCGAGGACTAACGTAAGGAAGCATCAAAAATGCCTTGAACCGGGTACTACATGCAGCATGAACAACCGTCGGAGGTAGGTCATTCTATGCACCAACTACCCTAAATGAGAAAGACTTGCTTAGTAAGGCCGTACGCTCCGTGCTTGAAAATCTTACCATGTCACCGGCGTGTGTTAATTAGACCAACGGTGAAAAACGTGTTGGCCAAACCTTGTTCAAACAGGGCGTAAGCAAGTATTAGGTCTCCTCAGAGGTGACAATACTCCAGGGGAAGTAGGCCAAGCACCACGAGACGAGCTTCATAATCAACGGATTTAGGGCCGGCAACCATTTTTGTAGCAGGTCGTTGGGCACGCTTAGCGAGAGTTACGTCTTTCTTGCGTTCTGAGTAGACAACCTGGTTGGTCTATTCAAGAACTTGTCTGATGAAGGCCCCCAGGGTATCTAGACGTCCACGCGAGTAATATGGGGAAGGTGCGCCGAATCATCCGTAGAACGACGAATGCTGGTTTTTCATGGTGAAGCGAGAAGGACATGTTTGAAGGGAGTCAGATGCCCAAATTCTCTTTGGTATGCATCCACGTATTGTCTGATCCGTTCGCAAAATGCGCGACAAACGCATTCCCTAGGTCTTCTCCAACTATCGTATGGAAGCCCTTTTTGTCATTCAGGGGGAAGTGCCAGTCCACCAACCTCTGCATTGCAACGTCTACAATTAGTTGGATGGCACTAGTATTTGAACCCCAAGGTTCCAAGTCGTCCAAAAAAAGTAGAGATGGGCTTGAAAAAAAGGTGGAAGATCGTTGGCGTAGATCAGAAACAGGGGTAATCCCAAAACAGAGCCTTGAGGAACTCCAAAAGAGACCGGCGCCGAAGAAGAGTAGGTCGAGACCACTTTCACTCGGAATGTTCCGTCTGATTAAAATGCCTTAATCCAGCGCAGACTTATCCTTGAATCCCGTGAGACTAGAGTTTGTGGAGCAGCGCGACGTGTTTGACTCAGAAGTCGAAAAATATGACATCCGAAATGAGCTTTTCGTCTTTGGCTTGGGTTAAGCTTCACATAGATACGAACATGTTCGTCACGCAAGAATGGTTTGGGAGAGATTCATGTTGCGCTGGGCATATCAAGTTTTCGGTAGTGAGGTGATTTAAGATGGCCCAATTCAGAATGCCTTCCAACACCTTGCATGATATGCCAGTGAGGTTAGTAGACCTGTAGCTGTCGGGCGTAGTCGGTCACCAGTTTTGTAGATTGGCGTAACAATAGCTTCCTTCGAAGTAGGGTGATTTGCGCCTTTTAATGTAGCAGCGATTCGCTTTCTTAAAGCTCGTTTCCGTTTTTTCTCTCAATTACGGTCGGCTTATTATCTGATAACTGATTTCAGATTTAGTTGCCAGCCTTCCTTGGCCTGCAATTTCTTATCAACTCTGCCCGTTTTCAAGGTTCTTTACACCAGAACTAGACCAGGCGGTACGTTTGAAATTAGTTTCCTCTTCGCACGTGCAGTTTTATTAATCTATTTACAGGGTTAGCACGTGCCGTCATATTGAATTTTTCACTGTAATATTACCTGTGCGTGGAAAACTGTCGCAGTAATCCCCATTTCTACGGTGCGCTCACTTTCAATCATGGGCCAGTTTATAGCAAGCTGCTCCTCTCTACAGCTATCGGTGGACCACAAAAGATGTGGACGAAATGAATGTCCGTCAAATGCAGTGTCGTGCCTGCCAGACCTTTTGGTATTTAAAATATACGAGTTTACCAATTTGAGCGAAATTTTCTTCGGGATTCTTGTATGGACCTCCTCTGGCCCCAACGCGCTAAAGGGGGTTGCCTTGTGCAACAGTTGACGAATTCTCCTAAGTGGATACTAGGTTAGTTCGTGGCCCCCCCTCGTTGCGTCTTGACAAACTCGCATGTGATGATCGGGCAGAGTACAGACCTGTATATTGTTCTCTGGAGACTTAAACTATCTCGATTGGGTCATTTGCTGGTTGCTCGTTTCTGTCCCTTAGGTCGGTTTACTTATGTTGGTGTCTCATTTACGTAAATAGCACATTTTTGTTTTTTTTCCGGGCAAGGTCCAGGAATCCACTGGTGGATTTCTGGTCTACAGTTGTGCTGTATCTTACGAAGTGCAAGCCTGTCTTCTGTTCCACTTGTATCTATATTTTGAAAAAACGGCAGGGACCCCTTTTCCGGAAGGCGCCGATTCCATGTAGGTTGCTTTTTTCCGTCATACTGCGCGCTAGTTTTTATAGAAAAAACAGTGCGTCAGCCTCATGAATTTTTAGGACATTGGTTCTCTTTAACTCCTCAACTGACGCTGGTCTTATTCATAAGTGATCAAGGAAGCTACCCATTTCTTGCATGTCTGCACGGCCGAAGTTCCCAATCCACGTCTGAGCCCCCGGATATCCGGCCCAGTGGCAGATGAGACCAAAGGTCAGCACAAAGTTTTCCCTTTGTCCCAGTAGAACTTCAGTTACACTTGATCAACGAAGTGACTTTCGTTGATGATAGCCGAATTCAGCAGGAATGGCAGTTGGCCTGCAGAGTATCTGGTGGGTGCTGTGACGTGTGGAGTCCAAGTGTTCTGTTGAACGACTTCGGTCAGTGCCAAAGCAGTGTCCACTAGACCTGGTGCGCTGGGCTTCCATCCAGGAGTCCTCTGGAACGGTAAAATCACCCATCATCAAGTGGTGTGTTGAGTGGTAGCTAGATAGGTGTTGCTGAAGGGTTTCTATGAGGAACTGGTTATCTTCCGATATACTCGAGGGGCAACGGTAGACCACGTCGAGAGGAAGAGAATGGGTCCAAAGCAGTGGGATTTGAAACCACAGTACATCACAAAAAGGCGCAGGAGTGTTATCAAAGACGGCAATCAAGATGGGTTTGGCCAGGTGTAAGTACAAGGCAACCCTATCTGCCCTACACCGTTTCGAGTCAGCTCGGAAAATGAAGCAGCCGGCTATCAAGATCTCCGCGTCAGGGCATCTGGTGTGAGTCAGGTCTCTTTTGGTGCGATTATGGACAGCTGTTTAAGGCAACCTAACTGTTTAATATCTCGAAATTTGTTGACAAGGTGAGGCAGTTTGTGGATAAGCTCTTCACCACTACCTCTGCTGCATCCGAAGGCGGGGGCTGAGAGGTGTTCTACCAGAGAGGTTGGCAGACCTAATAGCCGTACGCTGGGTTTGAGTCCAAGGCTCAAAAAGGCCTGTGCATCGTACTTGTTGGCCTCCTGCTTTGGTTTTCCGGGGAATGCCCTCCGTTTCAAAGGGTTTCGCCCTCCGAGAGTCTGGTTTGCGCGAGGCTTTTGCCCCTAAAAAAGCAGCTCTTCCCCTCGCGGCTGAAAATCTCTGTGGCCTCCACTTGTAGCCCGTGCAATACCATCTTTTAGCTATCTGAATTTGTTGTCGTTTACAGAATTGTGGTGAACATGCATGCTTTTGATTTACTGGGATTTTTTACGCGGTGTGACGGTACAGTTACTATGTGAAGCCCCGCCAGGTCGCTTGCGCGTTGTATGGCACCACCAAGAAGTAATCCTATTGGTAGCACTCTCAAGAGGCGCGTTTTACAGAGGAGCGCACCTTGAATATAGCCAACAGCATTTCGATGGGACTTTCGATGGCTTATTTGACTTCAGTCGCTTTTCTTCTGTGTTGGTTGGACTCCCAGGTCGTCCCGATTAGCTTGGCTAACTCGATGTATGTGTGCATTTTCAGTACACTGCTGTCGGGTTTGTTGCTTTGGCTATCATGGTCGTGAGCGACGACTGTGTACACGATTGGTGAGGCTGCTTTACAGGGAGTGGGGCTGGACGCAAGCAATGTCGCTTCTCCCTGGTTGTGGGGCCCTCACAGCAGACGTTCAGGTCAACTTTGTGGTTGAGCTCACAGTAGACCTCGCTGCTTCCTTCCGCAAAGCTGACCAAATCCAGCTTGTAACTTATAAATTGGGTGTAGATTTCACCACTGCGCCTTTGTTTTCCGATTTGGAAATAAGCGGTTATAATTTCACATACGTTTGATGCTGCGCTAATGCGTGGTTTGCCTCCCCACGGACGTCACCTTTGTTGTCAGCCGAGAGGCCTGCGGCGGTGGAGTAGAAACTGCAATCTGGGGTCGAGGCGGGTTGCGTCTACGTGTTTTTAAGAGTACATAGGTCTACAACTACCATCTGGTTAGCCATACGGTCGCCTGAACACTCGCAAAGCGAAAGTTTGTTACGCGCACCCCTCCAAGACACTTGGTCATTTGGTCACCTTTTTCTCGCCAACTGCCGTACAGAGGATGTTATCGCGGAATGTCAGCATTTCAAGATCCACACGAATATCAATAGATTATACGAGGATTGCCCTCTGGAGGAGTCAAAACCGGGCCACAAATGTTCGCTTGCTTCGCTTTCCGCGTAGCAACTCCTCGTGAAAATATTCATTCTCAGGCTTTGTGACGAACCCAACAAGGAGCGAGTGTGCCACATTTGTGGGCATCCTGGTTCTGGAGAACGACCGCCAAATGAGCAACGGGCTATCTTTTATGCTCCTGTCCTCCCAGAGACGCCGTGGCGGACATGACTGCAGCATCAGAGAGCTGAATAGCCTACTCTGCAGCCAATGGATGGGGGGTGGATAGCGTTGAGTACTCGAGTAGTGAGGAACGCTTGGTATCGACTTTAATATAGGCCATATTTTTCTTCGTGTTTGCATCTCCCAGAGCTTTGGAAAGAGGTAACAGCTTTTTCTGGGGCATGCCGAATAAAACGGATCATTCGTATTGGTCTCTCTTATGCAGGATGAAAGTCATGGTTTTGTTTGTGACGGCTGTGTTGTTTGCTGTAAATTGCAGCGCACCATCAAGGTATAGGCGGCTGGCGCAGACAAACGGGTAATAAGAGGTAGATAAGCGGCTCATCATATGGTTTTGCAAACTCGTATATTTTTAAATGCCAACAGGCCTGGCAGGCACGACACTGCATTTGACGGACATTCATTTCGTCCACATCTTTTGTGGTCCACCGATAGCTGTAGAGAGGAGCAGCTTGCTATAAACTGGCCCATGATTGAAAGTGAGCGCACCGTAGAAATGGGGATTACTGCGACAGTTTTCCACGCACAGGTAATATTACAGTGAAAAATTCAATATGACGGCACGTGCTAACCCTGTAAATAGATTAATAAAACTGCACGTGCGAAGAGGAAACTAATTTCAAACGTACCGCCTGGTCTGGTTCTGGTGTAAAGAACCTTGAAAACGGGCAGAGTTGATAAGAAATTGCAGGCCAAGGAAGGCTGGCAACTAAATCTGAAATCAGTTATCAGATAATAAGCCGACCGTAATTGAGAGAAAAAACGGAAACGAGCTTTAAGAAAGCGAATCGCTGCTACATTAAAAGGCGCAAATCACCCTACTTCGAAGGAAGCTATTGTTACGCCAATCTACAAAACTGGTGACCGACTACGCCCGACAGCTACAGGTCTACTAACCTCACTGGCATATCATGCAAGGTGTTGGAAGGCATTCTGAATTGGGCCATCTTAAATCACCTCACTACCGAAAACTTGATATGCCCAGCGCAACATGAATCTCTCCCAAACCATTCTTGCGTGACGAACATGTTCGTATCTATGTGAAGCTTAACCCAAGCCAAAGACGAAAAGCTCATTTCGGATGTCATATTTTTCGACTTCTGAGTCAAACACGTCGCGCTGCTCCACAAACTCTAGTCTCACGGGATTCAAGGATAAGTCTGCGCTGGATTAAGGCATTTTAGTCAGACGGAACATTCCGAGTGAAAGTGGTCTCGACCTACTCTTCTTCGGCGTCGGTCTCTTTTGGAGTTCCTCAAGGCTCTGTTTTGGGATTACCCCTGTTTCTGATCTACGCCAACGATCTTCCACCTTTTTTTCAAGCCCATCTCTACTTTTTTTGGACGACTTGGAACCTTGGGGTTCAAATACTAGTGCCATCCAACTAATTGTAGACGTTGCAATGCAGAGGTTGGTGGACTGGCACTTTCCCCTGAATGACAAAAAGGGCTTCCATACGATAGTTGGAGAAGACCTAGGGAATGCGTTTGTCGCGCATTTTGCGAACGGATCAGACAATACGTGGATGCATACCAAAGAGAATTTGGGTATCTGACTCCCTTCAAACATGTCCCTCTCGCTTCACCATGAAAAACCAGCATTCGTCGTTCTACGGATGATTCGGCGCACCTTCCCCATATTACTCGCGTGGACGTCTAGATACCCTGGGGGCCTTCATCAGACAAGTTCTTGAATAGACCAACCAGGTTGTCTACTCAGAACGCAAGAAAGACGTAACTCTCGCTAAGCGTGCCCAACGACCTGCTACAAAAATGGTTGCCGGCCCTAAATCCGTTGATTATGAAGCTCGTCTCGTGGTGCTTGGCCTACTTCCCCTGGAGTATTGTCACCTCTGAGGAGACCTAATACTTGCTTACGCCCTGTTTGAACAAGGTTTGGCCAACACGTTTTTCACCGTTGGTCTAATTAACACACGCCGGTGACATGGTAAGATTTTCAAGCACGGAGCGTACGGCCTTACTAAGCAAGTCTTTCTCATTTAGGGTAGTTGGTGCATAGAATGACCTACCTCCGACGGTTGTTCATGCTGCATGTAGTACCCGGTTCAAGGCATTTTTGATGCTTCCTTACGTTAGTCCTCGCGGTGGCAAGCTTACTGCCTGGCGCTTGGAACCTGTTTGATTCCGTGCGATTTTAGCATCAAGAATTCTCCTGCTCGTGTTGGCTGTTAGCACAGTCGTTACCTGTAACTTCTGCAAACGTATTTTGACTTCCCCCAGGATGACCCGTTTCTCGGTTCCGTTGGGGCAGTGCTTTACTCTCCAATGAATTTTCCGTTGTATAGAGCTTTCCGCACAGTTTGACTCTGCCGGTTTTGGCGCTTTTTTGTATAATTTTCCGAAATTGAGTGTTCTTATACGTGATAGTTTATCATCTTTCATGATCATGTGCCATTTACTGAAGTGATACTTCTGAATGTACATATGTTTTAGCGAAATATTTGCAGTTTGCCTTGTGCTTGGAACCTGAAAGGCGGTGTTTCCCCTTTTTTCTTCGAGGCTTTCCGATGAATGTACGTCGCTGAATGACGCGTACATATCCAAGTTGTTTAATTTGGACCATCTGCTCAATCCTGTTTTTCCAATAATGAATCCGTGAATTTCGGTTCGCCATGGTTTTGAACCCGTATCTCCCTTTATTTTGGATAAGCGTGTTATCCGCTTCGAGATCCTGGTTTCTGTTGCAGATAGATTTCCCATATTAATGATTTGATTGCTTTGTACGCGACATCCTTTGTTGAGATTTGGTTTAAATCTTTCTTAATCGCACCTTCCCATTTAACACATGGCACCCACTGTTTCTTTGCCCTCTGAGCTGAAGGGTGCATCTTTATATATAGTTTGTGCCACCTTCACGACACCCGTTTTACAGACAGTTTACCTTACCTGCTGAACGTTCTGACTCTATTCTCAGTCTACATCTCTTTACACGGCCTATTTTAACTGTCTGACTGCCCGTATTTGGATGTCATTGTACCATTCAGTACTCACTGTTTACTGCTTCGAGAAAACCCCACTGCGTCACTATGACTTTTTCTGATTCTTCTGATTACGCTGTCATTGAGTGTACGTTTTACCTAATTCATTAGTGATATTGACACATTTGTTCATAGAACCAGTTCTTAGTACAGAATCTGCTGCCCACTGCATACGAACTGCATATAGGCAGCTAGATCCATTCGTCCTGTTAGCTCCTTAGGTGCCGGGACCTTGCAAGCTATGTTGTGCAAACATGCATTCGCTGTTGTAAGATCAGTGAGCTGGTAAGTCACGATAGGGGCTGAATCTCAGATATAGTAAAGAGGAACTCCATTATTTTCACGTGAATAGTGAATGGAAAGAAATCCGAAGGCAACTTTGGTGGCACCGTGCCACCGATTCAAGACCACCAGCTACAAGCTAACAATGGTGCAAGGCGAATGAAAAGTGCTTATTGCTCTAAAGGTCAAGTTCAATACTAAGGCAATAGGAGACCGTTTGCAAATTACTTCGTACGTGGCCCGTGGTAGCCAGTCCCCAGTGGGAAGTGCCGATGTGTTTTGCCTGGCCGAATGAGCTGGCATTTGTGGAGCAACCCCAACCAGCAATAAGGTCCCGGTAGCAAAGTACACTCAGATATATACTAATTTGGTTTTGACGTGAGACACGTATGGAATCCAGATGGATCTCTCGTTTTTGATGTCCTAAGCAACTGAACCTTCTGCACCAGACCGCCTCATGTGTTAGCTGGCACGATACTTGAGATACACTGCATAAACGTAGTATACTACTCATAAGGTTGCTGAAAACTCTCCGACAACCCACGAATAGTTCCGCCCTTTTTTGGGCTCATCAGGTGATAATGGTGTTTATTTCCAGCTGGTGGGTGGCATACCGTCAGGCATGATCGTAGTTGCACGGTCAGAATAAAAGCATGTATGATGAGAGTTGTGTGCACTCAAGATTGCGCGGAAACGGAAAAGTTACGCAGATTGTGGGCAACGTCCGGCGCAGATGCGGTCCTGTCTAAACCGGTGCGATCGAAGTTTTGTGGACATCGGAGACATGAAGACAGTTATTTGGGTCGCTCCTATATTTTGAAGAACAATTTAGATTAGACAAGATCGGACCGTTATAGTTTGAAGATGGCGGGCAACAACACATCGGGGGAGGGTATAACTAGGGCATCCGGCCCCGCACGTGATAATGAAGCAGCAAATTGCGGAAAATGAGGGATCAGAATGACTGGTTTTGCGATGAAGCCTTTTTGCAGTGATCTAGCCGGTCAATCTGAACTAATAACTGTAACTATTACTGAGGCTACGTGGCCTTTGACCAGAATCACGGAACCCTTAACTGGAGATGGTTGCTTGAATATCGGAATCACCGTGTACAATAAATTTGTAGAGACTAACTGGCGTCGCTGTTGGTGCGAAGTCGGGTGTAAACGTTATCGTGGTGTGTGAGTTATTGCTAACCTACAGGGCAGAACGCGAACTGTACAGACAGTGATTGACTTCGTGGAGAGCACAAACTGAAAGTCCACAAGATGAATAAACCCAAACGAAAGATTCAGCTGGTTGAAACGACCTCGTCCCAGGGACAGCTTGGGCCAGGTAAAGAATTTTTCAGTTGTAGTAAAGGGCACGAGTGGGCGAGAGGGCGCTGTCAAGTGGAGAATAGTTGCAGGTATGCCATTAAACTGGATGTGACAGAGCCGTGCCATCATTGCACTGACGTAGTTTGGCTTCTGGACAGCACCGTAATGAACGTCATGCTTGAGACGATTGGCCTGCAGATGTGCAATTCTGCGGGCAGCAGGATTTTGGGTACGTCAGGGAGATCCATAGAGATAAAACAAAGCCGATGTAGGGTCACAGAGAGTTTCTGTTTGATTGGATGGAAAGCACAGACCAGGTGGAGTGGATGCCGACCATACAAGGCGTTCGAAGCTTGGGAAGAGGAGGAAGGGGTATGAGTTCATTAAGGCCTCGTGAGTTTGAGGAGGCATCAGATAGGGGGGAGTCCAATATTAGAAAAAACAAGCACTTGAAATCTATTATAGTTAGGGTGGTGACAACAGGTGGCCAAGTGAGATCAGATATTGGGTGGAATTGTGCTAGACTGTCTAACAATTAAGGACCGGCTCCATAGCATAGCAATCAAGGGCTGGCCAAGGTTGTCAATATAATGCTATTATAGCACAAGAGGCATAAAAAAGACCAGTATAGGTATGCAGAGAAGCGGTATGCTAAGGGACGGGCATTATGCGATGTAGACTTGATCATGTCTTAACCGGCGGGGGCATGAAAACACAGTTACTCGGTCTTCTGCTTTCTTTTGGGGAACATATCAAGCTACGACAAGATCGGATCGTTAAGATTTGAGGGTGGCAAGCAAAAGCAAGACGAGGGAGGGCGACTCAAGTGGCATCCTGCCTGACACGTGATAAGTAAACTTCAAATTGGATAAAATGAGGAACCAGAACAACGGATCTGGTGCAGCAGCAGAATTGCCACGATTCGGCCGGTCAGTTTGAACTGAAGGCTAAGATCACCGCTGAGGCTCCGGGGCGTTTGACTGTTGGGCTTATGCCCAGGGTCACAAAAAGTGCAAGTGGGATGACGAAGTGTAGGAATTAGCAATAAGGATAAATGAAAGCAGGAATCTCAGAGTCACGCTGTAAAGTGAAGCGGTAGACTCACCGGTGTCGCTGTTGAAGTGGAGTCGGGTGTGAATGTTCTTTGGGAGAGGCAGTTGGTGCCACCTTACAAGACGGAATGCAAACTCCACAGAAAACGACTGACTTTGTGAGGGACACAAAATGAACATCACAGAGATGTTTAGATCCGAAAGCAAGATTCAGCGGGTTAGAATGAGCGCGTCCCGAAGGCGCCTGGGGCCAGGTAAGGTGATTGTTCGTAGTTGCAGTTAAGGGAACGAGTGGGAGAGAAGGCACAGTTAAAAGTAGGAAGCGGACAGTTGTGAGTGTGCTATCAAACCGGGCATGGCAGTGTCGGGCCATCACTGCACTGATATACTTCGGTTTCTGGACAGCCCCGTGACTGAAGACATGTTTGGGGTGACTGGGCTGAGATGTGCAATTCTGTGAGCAGCGGGCTTTTCCGGATAGCCAGGGTAATTCGCGTGGGGAAAACGAAGCCAATGTAAGATCGCAGGAATTTTTGTTCCGGATTGTGCTCCCTTCGGGTGTAAAGCACAGATCAGTTGGAGTGGATACCGGCCAAACAAGGCGTCTGAATCGGGTGATGCCGAAGGTCGACGCTTGGAAAGACGAGGGAGTGAGATCGGTGAGGACTGGTAAGTTTTAGAAGACATCAGATAGGATAAAGTCCATTGATAGAGAAAAACTGAGCGTTTAATACGGTCAGGGTTGTGATAACAAGTGATTAAATGATACAGAAAAGGGATAAATTTGTACCTAGTAGCCAACCGATCAAAACGGAGTAAGTTTGCCAATAATTGCTTTTATAATACCAGAAACAGAACGAATCCGTATAAGTACGCAGAGGTGGTGCGGTGAGGGAAATCAAACAGATAAAGACTGACCAGAGTAAAACTTCTGGGGTGGTGGATTAGATTTTCTGGAAATTCTTACGTACTTTGGATAATACCACAATCTAGGAGGGAAAGCGAATGTAATAAAGGTGGTCATCGGGCCCGAGTAACTGCCATCAGCTTCAAGCAACAAGTGGTGCACGGCGAAATACCCTTTGGGCGCTAGCCTTGTATGTTGACAGTGGAGGGTTAGGAATTTCATTACATATATATATAATGTATGTGTCCACTCCCGGGAGCAGTAGGTAGGTCGGTATTATTTGGCTGACGAGGTGGGCTATGGGGCGATGCAACCTCAGTTATGACGAAAACAGCTACAGCTTTTAACGTCGATGTAAGCCGTTGGCATCGCAGGGTAGCATCAGGCCCCAACATGTATGTTTTTCAAAGAATTTTTTGACAGAATGAGGGTAAGTTTTTTCACCATCTGCAGTTTGTGACGTTGCCAGAAAATGACGCGACCGGGACGAGTCCACCAGCAGCAGCAAAAAAAGCAGAAAACAACAGTGCCCTTCTCTGGATTTCTTGAATTGAAGACAAGCCCCAAAACCACCAGCGATGGGCGATGCACCTATGCTACTGGAGGGGTGGCGGGTATACGAACGCAATATTGTGTGACGTAAAAGGGTGACGTTCACTGCAGGGCGTACCGGACTACCACACGAGGTTTTCAGCCCTCGTGCGTGCTACCAGATCTGCAAGGTGAAAACCACCAAACAGACTTAAATGTGGCTTGTGCAATAATAAAGTACTCCCGCCGCCAGGTACGTTTTCCGGTCGGGGGAAAGCCAAGTCAGTAAGACAGCTCAGTCATTTCGGACAAGCAAACAGCAAACAGGCGCTGGGAAAGGCAGGTCGCGGAGGAGGTGGGTAAAATGGCTGCAACGAACGGGGAAACGTGAATGGTGATATTCAGAGCGGGTGCAGTGTGACTAAACGGCGTCTGAGTGCTGGTGTGAGCTACCAAGTCAAGCAGAGGTGTTCCGCGAAGTTGTATGTGTGAATGTGTTAGGTAGGGTTAGGCCAAAGACAGCACCAGCCATTAGGCAGAACTGATAGAGTGATCCAGGGCAGGAAATTGGCTAGAATGAGGTATAATTGTCTGGGGAGAAACAACCGGGCCAGTAACACACACATTCAGATCAAGCAGGCATTTAACAGACCACAGTGGCTTGAAGCAAGTCATGGGGATAACAAGATATAAGGACGGGATCTTTTGCCTGCCTACTAACTGTATCGTCGCTAAACTCAAATGTACATCGGACCGGATTCACAGAGGAGATCGGGGGTAGTCGGGTATTAAGCGAGGTGGCAGCAGTTTCATAAGTAAGTAATTTATCCACGGATTGCGAAAAGTATGATGGTGCGAGTTGTTTCGCAGCTGCTGAGGAAGACTTTCCCATATGCAAGCGTATTAGACTAGAAAACCTTAGTGGCGTTGGTTTGTATGAGCTGGATGGCGCATTAAGAGGCTGCTGGAGTTACAGAATCTGAAGCGAGGGCGTAAAATATCGTTTGGCATAACCTGCTATAAAGGCGTTTTTGCGCGGCAGACGGCGTAAGAGAGTAAGAATTAGCTTAAACCGTCTGAGCCATAGTGGTTTAAGGCCTAAAATTTGACAGTGAGAGCGGTAAGAGAGAGCCTGGGCCGTGGGGACAAGTTGTTCGTGAATGAGCGTTGGACGCTCTCAAGTGCTAGTCCACAACTCTCGGTATAAAGGGAAGAGGAAGCGGAACGGAATTCCATGATTAGTCGCACGCGTAGCTCAACAATTGCGACCACTGCGTCTCGAAGGTGAAGGACCACCAGTCCCTGGAGCACTGCTAATCAACTTCAATCAATAAGAGGTTCGTGGCACAAGAAGCATTTAATTACCAGCACTGAATGTTAGTAGTGAAGGATTAGGAAGTTCATTATATTTTTATTTATTTATTGTATGTAACCACTGCTGAGAACAGTATAAAGCAGGGCGTTTCTTTATATGTGGTTGAAGAAATGGGCTTCGGTGCGATGTGACCCCAAGTAAGACGAAGGTGGCCACGGCTCTGTGCAGCCCCAGAATTTCCGTCTGCCTTATGTTCTGCCTGGACCAAAATTGCACGGAATTGGTGAACTAAACTCACTTGCATAAGAATTCGTTTTTGACGGGAGACTCACCTGGAACCTAGCTGAATCTCTCGTTTCATGGGTTTCCCGTCAAGACCAGAATAGGTAAGCAAGTGAGTGTATTTCGCTAATTTTGTGCAATTTTGGTTTAAATAGAACGTGAGGTGGACGGAAACTAGGAAAATGCACTTACGTGATGAGCCAAACGAAGGGAGAAACCGGTCGTAGGCTTTGAAATAATTTTCAGCAAACTTGTGGGTGGTATGTTCCGTCCATACACAGTATAGGAGTGTCTTTAGTCCACCATATGCATTTTTAGCAGGCATAAAACCGCATTACTGGTTATAAGCCACAAACAAGACAGGTCCGAGCAGCGGTAACAGCAGCACTGATACACTGCTGTAGACCCCTTAGAGACCACTCCTCTCCTAAGAAACACGTATTTGGCCGTCTACTGGAACTTTTGGCTGAAAATATTCCAACCACTCTCCATGTTTTGATTACGCGTTATATTATCACGGTCGGAAAATCCTTCGACCTAGGGCAAAATTTAAAATATGACACAGCCAATGACCCGCATTGTTAAACGACAATATTCTAGATTTTCCATGGGCGGAAATCTGCTGTGGTGTTTAAAGCCTACTGTCTGCTTCACTACAGCAAGTGTCCCGGGTTATGCAAGTAAAAAGCAAGCGACGGAAAAACAAGGCTTCAATACTGAGCGTCCTCATCGGAAGTGATAATATTGCTTCTTACCGGTTTACCAAAGGGGGCTTCGCAATAACGTACAAACCATCGTCTTTCTCCACTCAATAAAGGTTTTAAAAATGTGAAGTTATTAAGCAGACTGAAATTTATTCTTTACGGGCCGCGAGACTAATTGCATCATCTTTTAGGCAGATGATAATAATTTGGTTGCTTGCCGCCAATATATTGTCCCGCTTCGGCGGTTTCCAGACGCTCTGGGTGTTTGAATCACACGCCGTACAAATTTTCTCCGGTTTGCTGAAATATAACCTTCTGAAACTACGCACAGGCTGCACACTTTCTCCGTGGTGAGCATCCTAGACACCAATCGACTAACCATACGGCACCCTGCATTGTTCGAAAGATGTGTATCATGTTTCGTTTCATTTTGCTTGTTCAAGGAAATATGTTATGGAAGTATGTCATAAAGACTTTCGGCATGAAACCCCTCCCAGCTAAAAACGCACCGCTCGTCTCTGAAAGGCTCTGTCTGCTGATTTTATATGCGGGAATTTGCTGAGCAATAGTTAGTTACCACGCTTTTTTACTGACTGTCCTTCTCGGATAAAAGTGACAGGTCAACGGGATGGCTTTGCTTGGCATTGTAATGCAGAACGCTGACGTTGAAAAGAACTCGATCAAGCTCAGTAGGCCCCTGTGTTTATGAACGTCGTCCTTCCATCGTAATTGCCAGTCCACTGGCTGCATACTATCCTAACACAGACAGTTTGCGCATAGCCAGGGGCCACTCAACCGCACACCAACGAGAACACTGTTTGGAAACACAAATCTTCGGCCCACGGAACTCGTGCACCAAAATTATGGCTCGAAGCGCGCCAGTCAAAACGTGTTCCGTTACAGTGCGTGGCGAAATTTATGCCACTGTTTGGGCCCTTAATCACAATGTTTCTTCTCAACAGAGGACAACCACTTTAAGATTACAAGCCTGAAATAATTCTGACTCCATAGTCAGACTGCTGTCCTGGCACAACCCCGCTGTGAAAACTGGCTATGATATCGTTTCTCGAGTAGACGTTCAATAAGAATGGTAGACCAACGGTGACATGTTTGTGAACTAGCAAAAAATGGTACAGCGCTCAGGACACAGCTTGATCTAAAAAACCTAACCCCCAAGCTGGGCGGTGGCTCAACCATACTGAAGTGACCTTACATTTCAGGCATACAGCATAACAGTGAGAACAGCAGCAAAACGTACCCCACATATCCATAAAAACTGTATGACCTCGTGGTCCAATCCAAATCACTTTCTAGTGCTTCTTCCGGCAGTGCAATTTGGTCGGCGCTCCCATGTGCAGCTTCTGAAAGCCCAAGAACTGCGCCTTGGTTCCTATCAACATCCTGCTTACCTTTATTTACAAGTACATCCTGTGATTTAGGAAGCTCCGTCTATCATTGGTAACGCACCATGCACACAAAGTTGTGTCATATGCACACCACTCGGCACGTTAGAGTTCTCCGGCAGCCTGTTTCTCCTCCAACCCCCCCCCACTGTCAGACTCAAGGCCACTGAACAGATTTATCAGCTGTCTGTGATGTTCTATTATTATAATTTAGGCTCAAGCACGCATTTCCTGTAAAAGGCCCTTCTGATCAAACAGTCCGCCAACCAATCATCCATTCTGATGAATTAACTGGAAACGCTTGCGCACTTGGTTTACTCAAATGAGCTCTGATTATTCACTTCTCCTGGCTTCCCCTCCACATTCATCTCTGTGGGAGACGGCAAGACTATAAACAAGTGGCGTACAATCCTCCTTGTATAAGTTGTATCTATTACCTAGAATAACTTGCCCATGGCCAGACCAACTTACTCCTGACATTTGTCTCCTTTTCTTAAACTCCCAGCGGCTAAGCTACCTTCAAGACCACCTACATTCCACTCACCCTATTGTCCCAAACAGTGCGACTTTGTTATATCTTCTATCATAGCAGCCGAGGCCACATTGCCCGCTGGAAATAGAAGCGGCACGGACCTGCACCCTCGTAGACCGGATTGGAGACCAACTCCAACCCAGTAAGTTTATTTCGGCACCAATACCAGCGTCATACGAGTATCTTTCAGTCGAGATCTGCCAATTTCACATCGCTATGGTGGTCAATCCAGCCATTCCTCACTGGCTGCTCCTTCGGAATGCCGGTTATTTTTTATCCATGGCGCATTCTAAAAACCTGTTTATCTTCTTTTTCCCAGAAAATCATCGTTCTGGCTAGGGC
Organism: Opisthorchis felineus; assembly: GCA_004794785.1. Taxonomy (NCBI): domain Eukaryota; kingdom Metazoa; phylum Platyhelminthes; class Trematoda; order Opisthorchiida; family Opisthorchiidae; genus Opisthorchis; species Opisthorchis felineus. The sequence continues at coordinate 4,443 of SJOL01001303.1, read as the reverse complement.
TAATGCGACCCTTTTCCCGAATGACAAAATACCGCATCACTCATTGGCCACAATGGGCTCCCAGATGGCCAGAGAAAATACGCTATTCAAACAGGTATAAAATTGTAATAATAATATCATTATTGTTTATTCCCAACTAGTGGGTAGCATACCTTCAGGTATGATCATAAAGTTACAGTCAGAATAAGTGCATGACTGGTGGGGTATGTGGGTACTGGGAATTTCGTGGAAAAGGGGCGGCGACATAAACAGTGGGTATTACCCGAAGTAGACTTGGTCACGCCTGAGGCGGCATGGGTAGGGAACCGAAATTACAAGGGCTCATTCTTTAATATGGGGAACATATCAGATGAGACAAGATACTATCGTGAAGATTTGAAAATGGCGGGCAAAAACAATACGAGGGAGGGCATAGCAAGAGGCTTCTTACCTAGTACGTGATGAAAATAATTTTAAAAATCTTCAATCTGCTGAAAAGTGGAACCAGAATAACGGATCAGGAGAGGCAGCAGAACTGGCACGATCTGACCGGCCGATTTGAACTGAAGCTTAAAACGGTCACTGAGGCTTCGTAGCCTTGGGCTGATGGGCGTATGGCCAGAGTCACGAAAAGCGTAAGTGGGAGAATATGCTGTACGGATAAATGGTAGTAGGAAACTCAGAATCACAGTGTGCAGTGAAACTGGGGAGACTCACTAGTGTTGCTGCTGGAGCGAGGTCAGGCGTGAAAGGCTCCTTGGGAGAAGGATTTCGCGCAAACACATTAGAAGGAACGCAAGCTGCAAGGAAAATAACTGACTTGGTGAGGAGTACATAATAAAAGTCATCAAGATGTTTAGATCCAACGGAAGGTTCAGCAGATAGGAAGGAATGCCTGCCGGGGGTGGCTGGAACCAGGTGAAGATTTTTATTGTGGTTGTAGGTAGGGGGACGAGTGGGCGAGAAGGCGCTGTCAAAGTAGGAAGTGAGCAGTTGCGGGTATGCAATCAAGCTGGGTATGGCAGTGCGTGCCGTCACTGCACGGAGATACTTCAGTTTCTGGACAGTTCCGTGACGGATGTCGTGATTGGGGTAGTTGGGCTGGGATGTGCAGTTTTGTGAGCGGTGGGATGTGGGTTTGCCAAGGAATTCCGCAAGGAGAGCAAGACCAATGTAACGTCGTAGGTAGTATTTGTTTTTTGTTTTTTTTTGTCGGGGATCCCTTCAGGTGTAATGCACTGATGGGGTGGAGTGGATACCGGCCAAACAGGACATCCACATCACGTATTACTGCAGGTCGAAGCTTGGGAAGAAGATGAGATGGGATGAGATCACTAAGGCTTCGAGAGTTATGGGAGTCATCAGGCAGGATATGGTCCTTTAATAGAGAAAAAAGTGAACGTTTGCTACAATTAGGGTGATGACAACACTTGATTAAACGGGACGAGATAAGGATGGATTTACACTCAGTAGTCTAGCCATCAAAGTTAAGCTACTGTTGCCACTATATGCTATTATACTACCTGAGACAGGAAATTTCGGTGTCAGTAGGCAGAGTGGTGGCGTGGTAAGGGAAAACAAACACGTAAGGACTGACGAGGGTGGAACTTCTGAGATGATGAACTACATTTTATGGAGGTTATTAGTGAGTTCGACAATACTAAGACAATCTAGGAGAGAAGGTGAATGTAAGGGGGATGGTCACCAGTCCCCGAAGCACACCTCTATCAGCTTTAATCTACAAGTTGTGCATGGCGAAAAAGACTTTCGACGCCAGCCTCGCATGCTGGTAGTGGAGGGTTTGGAGTCTCACTCTATATGTACATATATTGTATGCGTCCGCTATTGGGAGCAGCAGGTAGGTGTGTATTTTGTTTAATTGAGGAGGTGGGTTTCGCTGCGGTGTAGCCTCGATTATGACGAAGGAAGCTACAGATATGCACCTCGAAGTAGAACACACGTATCGCAGATTATCTTTCATTTCATAAGAATTACCTTTTGACAGACGAGAGGTCCGTTTTTTCATCTTTAGTTTATGGAGTTGCTAGGTAAATAACTCACCCGAGACGAGTCCAACATCAGCAGCAACAATCAGAAAACGGCAGTACTTTTTTTCAGTTTCCTGAACTAAAGGCCAGGCTCAGAATCCAAAACGTTCCAACTGACTGAACTAAAACGAACACAACATCAATTTTCTCATCAAGGATGCCAGGAAACCTAAAGTTTTGTTATGACTGTCAAACTGCAATATGGAGGATTTTCACAACTACGGAGCGGTTCCAAGTGTGTATGATAGAGCGTTTTGCTAAAGACGTATATGTTCAAGTGTGTGATTTTGCCGACAAACCACGTTAGCTTTATGCCAACATTCCTCATCGACTGAAAGTTAGGTGGCTTTCTTTAGAGGGGTCAGTAAAAATGTTCAGCTTAGTGAAGCTAGGCCTGTGATGCAGGTTACACATCGATGAGCCCTTTTTGGTAACAGCGTTTATTAATTGTTGTCTGCGCGCACTGCTTTATCTACATTAAATTACGGGTTTGTAATCTAAACATTAGCGCGGTAATGCGCATTTGTGTACCTGAGGACGTTTCGCTTAACCGTACTAGCATTTGGTGTGGTGGCTATGGAGCTTGCGGAACGATTGATGCAACCTGACCTCGCGCAGTGTGTGTTCCGGATCTGTAGGAACTGACGGATTGGGGCATTTGTTGCTGTGTTAAGAGCTGATTCCACAAATAATGAGCTATTAAACCTAATTTATGAAGCAGGATAATAAATCAATAATAGCGCATTCATTTTGAGCAAAAAAGTTGACAGTGAGGTGGCCGATTTTTCTCAAAGCTTTAGGCAATAAGTGTCAAATGATATACAGTCGTGCGGATACGAGCAGTCAGTGTGAATAGGCCGTGTACAGAGACGACGGCGGATAAGACGGTCAGTACGTTCGCGAGATATCAAAAATCCGCCTGGAAAACGAGTATCAGGTGAATTTGGCACAAATTAAACATAACTGCAAAATTTAGCGCACAGCGCGAGGAAGCATTACGTGCCACGAGTGAAAACCGAATGCACGCCTAGGTCTGCTTAAAACAAAATCTTAACAAACACTAGCAGGTAAGTTGGAGTACAAACCTAATAGATAAATATGGCTGCCATGGAAGTTTCGTTGGCGTAGTGGATATTTCACTCGTCTGCTATCCGGGGAGTTCGGAGTTTGACACTGGGGTTGATGTTTTCGCGTCGAAACTGACACCCAAAAATGGGTAGGGTAGACACGATGTTGCAAGGACAGACGAACGGTCAAAAGAATCCTAACATTGGTAGCTAGGGCGTAAGCAGATCTTAAGCGGGAGCGAAAACGCCGGAAAGGAGCAGCAAGGAAGCAGAAGGGCTTTATAAAGAATAATCAGGCTACTAATTAGTAGCCAGAACAAAGAGAAAAATTAACCGCTGACCGCCGTTGATTTGCAGGAAGAATAGGCTGATTGTTGTGACTGAAATTCTTCGTAGGAATGGCTAATTGCAATTCTTCTGTTGGTGCACATATTGCGCTCCGATGGCGGGCGTCTAGAGCATGTAGTATGTTAACCAGCCTGCTTAACCCGGGTCACAGAGACGTTATCGCCAAGCCAGTCCTGATTCACCTTTGAGCTTTGTTATGTTCGTGCACTTCTAGGCCACGAAGCAGGCTGGAAATTTTTTTGGCGCATGTGTTTGATTAATATTCACACTACATCAACAATTCATCAACTGAAACAATCATGGGAGAAGTTGTGCCTGAATATCTTCAAAAAAATGCTACGGAGCGGAGGCGCTGAACCTGGTTAGGCCCCTCTGGTTGGTGGGTCAAATGACAACTATCATGGCGTGCATGTTAAGCATCGGCGTATACCAAAGGCACACCAAGACGAAAGAACTTGTCCGTACTCATAAGCTACCTCTTTAGATCGTCTACATCAACCGTGCCAAGATTTAAATGTGCACTTCGACCCGATGGTATGCTTTACGATAAATCACATCCCTGGCCCTTACAGATGGAATCAAATTAAACCGCGACAAAACTGGGGACAATTTGGTGCATAGCGCGCCCCATCACCACACGAAATCCTTGATTTCCCGACGAACCCACAGCATCTGCCACATAGTAACCCCGAAAGTACACAAACCTTTGCGGGAAATTTATCTGCTACACACAAACCCTACTGCCCTGCAACATTGGTTCCTGCCGGTCGGCCAAAAGCGGCCGCTTGCCAGCCTGGCTATAGCTGGCAAGTCTCATTCAATGCATCACTATAGTAGCCCTCATTAGCTTGACTCCATTACGTACCCACATATTAGCACTAAGGAGTTTTGCCTTGCCCGTCATTGACCGAATTATGACATTGCGCAAAAATGCAACGGGTTTTGTTACATTGTTTCATGATGTATTTATATTATATTATATTATATTATATTATATTATA
>SJOL01001294.1:76221-95259 GCA_004794785.1 Opisthorchis felineus | reverse complement strand
CAGTTGTGGACAGTCCCATCTACAACAACGTCAGTCGGCTTCAGTCAGTGTCCAAATCTCATCTGCACACGGTCTCTGTTGAATCGAAAGGTAGGTGACCAGCTTTTGTCATCCTTTCGATCTCCAGGTGGACGTCCAATGTCTTACAGTACGAAAAATCCAGGTATAGTTCACTTTGTGAAAACAGTGGACGGATCTCTCAAGCCAGCTCAGTCACCAACCCATCGTGGGTCCATATCTAGTTCCGATTCGGATATGAGAGACAGTGTTGACGAAGATAGTGCGACCGCTCTTTCGGATTTGCCAGAGCCTCGTTTCGGGGCTTATGAATTCTCCAGTGTCTCTCGAATAAAAACAGAATCTGGAAGAGGATATAATGGCGTCTGCTCTAGTAGCCCCGCTTCTCGTATATCTGGATTAAACTATCTCCCGCTGGATGACTCAGCCGACGGACAATATTTTCAGGCTTCCAGATTGTCCGCACAAAATGGGGTTCTCCGGGGACACGTAAGTTGATAGATTGCGTAAGGTTGTACGCCACTATTCGGACGTGATTACCCTGTCTAACGGTGCTCTGCAGTGATCTAGATTAAGTTCGTTCATGGGGAAAATGACGTGCTTTGTGACGAATGAAATTCCATAGCGTGACGGTGCGGTTAAGGCTTAAAATTCGAATTAACGGTGCAAAATGTATTTTTGGGGCTCAATCCGGACGCTACCAGTGTGAAGATTTTGAGATCGCAATTAGTTACGGATGATGCTCAAACGCTCCAGGTTGCATGAGGTCCGTTGGAGAGAAGTCCCAGGCAATATATTGCAGCATGCGGAGTCGGAAGCTAGAAGTAAGTATGCTAATGAGACTATATGGCTGGAGTCGGGCGCGGATAAACAGGTACCCCTGTGGAAGTGGTTCAAATTCGGAAAGCACTCACACTGAAAACTAGGTAGTCAGTGCGCCAATACACAATCCAGATTTGGAACATTCACTGAGAATTCTAACAGACAATGAGAAACGGCTTTGATAGCACGGGATTTATGGGCAAGACTCAGATCTTTCCGCTCTAGGTGTCTGTGTATGTTACTAGGTCTGTGTGAGTGCTTTATACACAAGTGAGTTCTGAACGCCTTCCGTCTGAAGCGAATAAATGCATGACACAGTAGTCTCAGCCGTTTAAATGCAAACTTGGATGTGTTGACACGGTTCTCCAAGAACTTTGGGTCAGTGAAGTTCAAGTCCCTCGCACTAGCTTATTACCTAGATTCTACGGGTATTCGATCTCATGCACAAGTACTACGTGGTACTTATGCTGGTACCTCCGAGTTGAATTCCCCAACGTTCTTACTGGCCGTGTGCAGTGGGTGGATGATGCGATCAGTGGATGGAAATCGTTGAGAAATGTCACGAAGAGGCAAGGTTCCATCACTGTTCCCTGTGTTATCCTAGTTGACTCACCTCAAAGACATTCTCACTCGAGAACCCATTATCGGGTAACCCTGAAGCCATTGAGGCAGTTGATTCCCTGCCACATCGTGCTAGCTTTCGTAACACGACGCTATGATAAGCTCTTCTACTCAAAGTGTGACAGTAGGATTCTATAACTTCAGATTAGACCAGGAAATCCGGGATTATTGGCTAGGTTGAGGAACCAAATAGACCTTCTCCTTGAAAACCGGCAAGCCACTCACTGCTCTCGCATTAGTGGCTTTGTTCTGTCGATTAGGCTCTTAAAAACTTAAAGATAAGTTTGCGTGGATCTTTTGACAGCGATTTGGGTATGTGGGGTTGGATTTTGCCAACGCCCAGAGCTAAAGAATTCTGTCCGCTGTTTTAGAGGAAAGTGGGCAAATTTGGTTCAGAAGACTGTGTACGTAAATTCATATATCCAAGGCTGTGTAATACAACTCAAAGGCGTCCGTAGTCTTTGACGCGATACGCGATACTCCTACCGAAATAACTAGATCGTTCAGCTGTAACACCCTCTTGGTGCTTATCTGCCATGCCGCCCGAAGGCAGCACGAGGGCTGAAATACTGCCAGGTTGCCCAAGCCTAGACAGGAGCAGTCGAGATGCAGAGGATGGGTTTCGAACCACGGACCTTCCGGTCAGTGAGTTCGCGCCCTAACGATTGAGTCATCTCCTTACGTTAGGTGAGGAGTTCCATAATGGAGTCGTCGGTTCTGGTTCAGGTGCCTCCGAAGTCACCCAAGGTTAACAATAAATTTTGTGGTCATTTTTTCTGAATTCTGCTTTATATATCTCTTGTGGTAGCCGTACAGGCTAGAGTAGTCGTCCCTCTTTGCATCTGTAAATGTATGGAGCTGCTCAAACCAGACGAATCCGTTTCTTTTCCCTGTTCCTGATAAGGGTAGGACAGGGTTTATTCATTTCCAAGGTTTATTCTATGGCGACGTGGCATATTAGTGGACGGTCTCCTTATGATATTTGGAACCCAGACTCAGACTTTTTGATGTAATAAGCATTGGAATGGCCTTCTAAATCACGTGGCGCTGAATACCTGGCATGCGGCGATTCCGAAGACACAGGCTAATTGCTAAGCCTCATGTCGACCGTTGTTGCTTCTTGTGTCCCTTCTGAACTGATTCAGCATAATTGACAGCATAACATTAGTGTTCAACGCCGATGCTTCATTGCCGTAGCCAATTCGGCCTGTAGAGCTGTTAGACGTCAACTAAAACGAAGCGTGTTTGCGGATAGGGAGGTGTGGTGGCACCAACTGCTCAGGACGTGGAGGAAGGTGAAGCAGAAAATGTACGAAACCGTTCCAGCTGAGCTTGTCAAAATCCGTAAAAACCCTTGAAAAAGTTTGCTCAATGGGAGCGTCGTATTATAACATATCATTCCACTACGCTGTTTTAGCTTTGCAGATAATGTCGGAAGCCCAGTGTATAATAAAGTGCAGCGTCTAGATGGCTGGGAAGAATGTCTTCACCAGCACTTTAGTTGACCGTCGGCTTCCCTACCTGTGTTTCATTTGATCGATCTGTGGTCTGTGAGTTGAGATCCTCCCCTATGTGATGGATTACTGATATACCGTTTTCCCTTGAAACGTCATCGGGTTGCCTAGCTGCATATGCTTCCACCTCCGCTACTTATAGACGATGATACCTCTTTGTACTCTGCCTTAACTCAATCGATTTTTCCGGGAACGAGAATGTGTTTCTGACAACTTTGGTCAACTAATCATCTACTTATATCCAAAAAAGGTACGAAAAGCGACTACTTCAATCACTGACGCATAGGCCCGACGCCTGTCGTAACGCGACTACTGGCCTCAGTACTGTTGCTACGCCTTGCCTCTGCACATGAGAACGGATCCCGAGAACCTTAAATAACATTCCTAGATAGGGGTACAGTGACCACTGTTAGTGGCGTTTGAACAGCGGTTTTATGAAGGACACTTTCAGTCTCTATCATGTTCCTAATGATTCTATCGAGCCGGATGCTATTTGCTTCTACTTTCTAGTTCATTAATCTTCAAGACGTGCCAAAAGTAGGCCTAGTCAGTTCTACCTCATACCTGACTTTCTTAATTCGTAGTGTCTAGTCTTTCGGAACAATGTCCAATCTCGCTAAAGGGCTCAAGGTTTACAGGATACACCGGAAGGCAAGCAAGTCAAACGTGTGTGGATCTTCTTCTTGCTGTAGTCGTGAAAGATCACGCGTATTCATTGTAAAAATTGCAGTTCTAATAATGGCGTTCAATCTGTTCAGGCTACAGCAGAAATGTAGGAGCTGTTCCTTAGGAGATAATTACAGTTTGAACTGAGAATTTCGATGGCTAGGCATTAGGTAGAACTCGAGGCACATCTCAGAGATCAGTGGACGAAGCTAGACAGGCAAGTGGAGTCGATTTAATCAATCCATCAATCACAGCAATAGGAGCGTGACAGACTGACAGGAATCTCTATGAAAACGGTGCATCAGTGATATTAAAACTGACAGTCACGACTTCAAATGTGCGGGTTGATGCTTACCTTAAGTGGACCACAGTCGCTGAAAATGGTGCCATTTTTTTCTGACGACCCCCCGGTCAAGTTTCTGGAGTGGTATAGTATTATGTCAAGAGAATCTGAAGTTTGTGTTCAAGCATCGCGTGGAAGAAAAGACACGAGATCCTGTGTAGCGATTACCGTAGCTACTGCAGTAGTGCCGCGATAGGATGTAGGGCGCAACAAGACCGTATTCTTCAATCACGAACGCGTGAAAGCAGTGCCGATAGACATTTTTGGTCAGTTATGTTTTTTTTTGAACGCTCAGTGATCAATGGTACCATGTTTAACACACTGGTGGTCCACTCTCAGTCGGTCGTTGGAATTCAGAACGTGAGTTTTCCTCGGAAACGAGACCATTGAATCGAGAGGCAAGAGTCACTCTGTGACGCTTCTCGACTTGTAAAGCTTCAGTTGGCCTATTTGACATACAACTCTTATGAACCTAAAATACTCACTGATAAGAAACCTTGTCAACAGCTTGGCTGCAGGAGCAGAGAAAAAGCCCCAACAGCGTCAACTTGAGCTACCTGCCTAGTCGAATGCTCATATATGTGGTCGCCTCCGGAAATTGGACGTTCGTTTATAGTGTCATCAATGTTGTATATTCTTGTTCTTTTCCTTCCTATAATCCGTGACAGCCGATTCCACTCATGTTACCTCTTGACGGTTGCTATGGCTTCGGTTTACATACGTTCATTGTTTCACGAAGGGTGTGTTAATAACCTATCAATAATCTCTCAGCTACAACACGCTTTTGGTGCCTATCTGCCATACCACCTGAAGGAAGCATGAGGGTCGAGATCCTGGGGGCTGTCCAAGCTTACATAGGAGTGGTCGGGATGCAGAGATCGGGCTCTAACCACGGATTTTCCGATCTTTAAGTTCGCGCCCTTACCGAGCCATCTCGAGCTCCGAAGGGTGGATTACTGATAAGTCACTCAAATGCGGCAAAAGACATGGTGAAGACCCTGAATCAAAGCCTGTTCACAAGTCAGGGTTAGTTGCTGACAGCCACTACAGCCTTTTGGTCCTCTCAAGTAATGAGTTTCAACGCGGGCTTATCAGTCCGATCCTTTGGTAGACACTTTCATTGGCTTCTGTTGCTTGATGAACTCTAGGTATCATCACGCATAATGGTGTAGGTAAACCGCTTACCCACGATTAGCTACCCGTATATGTTTGGCTAACTTGCACTCCGAGTTGTTAGTTGTTTGTGAATGTGGTTTTAGTTCTTACGGCATTGCTGTTACTTTGCACTCGTGGAGAACTCAAGAAATAAAACTGTGGCTACAATTTCAGGATTGCAGTACAGTTTTGTGCATCAGGATGCGAATTTTCAATAGTAGGATATTTTATAAGGTTGAAGTGGTCGATCCCGTAATAATCGATTGTGCGCCTCTTTGTGATCATGACTCATCGAGTAGATGTGGCAGGAACTGATCACCTGAGGTCCCTTTTCGAAATTCACATACATATCCCCCAACACCATGCAGTCGTCGACCTCACCTGTGTAAATTGGGCATGCGTATTTGACGACCCTCTTGGTTTAGTTCATACGTCGAATTCGTTAGGAATTCACTGGTGCACCATTATTTTGTGGATGATATTCTCATGTCAGTAGCAGAAATCAGTCTATGAAAAAACGGTTTTTGGCGATATATCATCGTACTGGGTATTAATTCTTATGAGGACAATTCAAGCTGCACTAGAATTCTCTGTCCAGGATTTTCTCAACTCACTTCTCTTCCGAATAATTTTTATCAGATCAGCACTGCAGCTACGACCCTTTTTGACTAATAACCTGTCATTAGTTGCACTCTGTGTGATCTGAGGAGGAGATTGCTGTCGCTCCGCACGTGTAAATTTTCTCTTTGTACAGCTTCCGTTGTTTACAGTAGTTCAACATCCCATTTCGGTTAGACTTCTGCAAACTAAAGTGGTTTGTTCGACGCAATGGCTGTTTCCATATTATTAGCTCTTTGCGAGATTTTTTCTACTTTTTCGTCCCAGCCATCCTCATAAATGCACGTCCTTCTATTCAGCATCGAGCTAGGTGTGCACTTGGTATATTAGTTGATACATTGAAGGAGATTACGTGAATGTGTGAATGGGAAGAAGGCTAGCATTAGCTGCCCAGTTGGATGAATAGGAGCAAAATGGCCCCCCACCTCACCATATCATAGTTGAACTCATCTTGTCAGTCAAACATGAGGTGTTAATTCTTTGAATCATCGGATGTTCCGAGGCTTCCTTTGGCCACCTTACAATGCGGATAGTCGCCTTGATTGCAGCCAATTCATTGTGGCGTATGGTAGTGCGATCGACTTTTTGTGTTGCAGGACCCGCAACTCTGCTTCGAGGTTTAGTTCTTGCTACAAGGCTTTGTTCAACTTGTGTCATCAAGTTTCACTTTTAGACCCTCGTGAAAATCCACTCCAGCGTACTGTCATTACATGAACAGGATATTCCTCGTACACGAAATTTAAAAAGCACTCAACTGTTAGTGTTTCAGGTTTACCAATGATTCGGTAGTTTAGATGTTTGTTGGCTCTGTCTAAGTGATCATGTGAAGTAATATTTCGGGAATCACTAGACACTTTTCTTACCTACTCAGCTCATCTATTTGGAATCTATTCCGCCGTCGCTTTGTTACTTTTATGTGTAGGAGTACCTGTTGAGTTACTAGTCACCACCCCAAATGTTAAGTACAGCACGCAGACTGCGCTTCAAACACGTGCATGTGAAGGTTGGTTATTGTGTGTCCCCTCTATTCTACGGTTAGCTCGTATACCTCCAAGGTCCAGCCCGTCTTTGTCTAATGTTCTCATCAAGGAGCGTGTCTCATCAGCCGTGTGCAAACGCACAGGTCCTTCATTCAGTCGTTATGTTTCGCCGTTTTAGCCTTCCACAAAGGGAAAAAGCCCGACACGGATCGAACGGAGCGATGTGAGTTTCTCGTCCGAATGTTCAGCATGTATTATTTCCCACTAGTTGCCTGCTGCATGCGATCGCGTTGTTGCCTGCCAATTCCAAAACTATTTGGAAATAACTTGGGCGTCCTAATCCATGCTTTTTATGACCGAAGGGGAGACTTCCTATCGTATGTATCCTCAATAATAGACTGGCATCGGAGCGTAGAAGTAGCCTCTTTTCAGTTTTGTCTACCCTCTTACTTGTCGGTTGCTTGCTGTTCCAACATTGAATCGCCACATCACCGAGCATTCCATTTGAACAGATATGTAACGTACTCAAAACCCTTTCTACCAGCTACGATACCTGTTATGATTATCGTTAATCTGCGAAACAAGCTGGCTCAAGTGGCTAGGCACAACCTCTGAATTTAGTTTGTATATTGTTCGATGGTTCATAAATACCTATTTTCCAACTGTGGTGGCAGACGACCTTGACTGCATTCCCAAAGTTCGACACTGACATATCCGTTCGACTGACGGCTTGGTTGATCGGTTCAGTTCTCTACCGCTGGAAACATAATCACGACAGATTCACGACAGTTAACCCCCTCCTCTCTCAGACCTTTAGTCGTACCACTTATGTTATCCTTACGAAGTTGCTCTTCATGTTGTCCAGCTGACCTCAATTCTCCTTCCTCCAAGCCGCGACACTTGAAGTAATACTAATACATAGCAATCTTTCCACTATAACACCCTTTCGGTGCCCAGGTGCCATGCCATCCGAAGGAAGCTCGATGGTTTAGATACTACCAGGTTGCCCAAGCCTAGACAAGAGTAGTGAAGTTGCCAGGGTTCGATTCGAACCATGGACTCTTTGGCTAGCAAATTTGCGTGCCCATCGCTGAGACATCTCGATTCGCTCTCCACCACTATCTGTATTGCCATCTTCAACACTCCGGTTACCCCACAAATCACCTCTGGTCCCCGTCGTACCTTTAATTTATTATCGCTTTGGGCGAGGGGTTTCGGACAATCGGTATCCCATTCCTCCGCGGTCCACGCTCACGTATAAGGAAACTATGTCGAAGGCGTGGACACCTACCAGTCAGGTAAACCGGAAGTTGACTTCTTAACAAGCGACCTGAGTAACAAAGTTCTGTGCCTTCCCCCCAGTGGAAAAAGACCCCAGAGGAGCTGCTCTCTTCGAGGGACCTCGTCTGAACTGGCACTACTGTAACATATTTCGGCGCATGAACCCTGGCTGAAATGAAAGTAAATGATTGTTGGAACCTGCGGTAGTATGTTTGGCAAGACCACAGCTCCCTTGAATGGCGGCCGCAAATTACCAAATTACCGAGTCAGTACTTGCTCGAGCAGTTTTTGTTGGGCTCGATGAACCTCATTTGTGAGAACAGTTTGGCTTATTTAGTATGTTTGCATGCGGTTCAACTAATAAGTTTTCTGTGACGTCTAATCCTTGCAGGTTTTGAATGAGACTGTGTTTTCAGACTATCGTCCGATCATCCAGCTTTGGAACCATCTGGATGGAGAATGCTAGCCTCAGTATTTCTTCCCATTTTTACTGCTTCCTACTGTTTGCTGTTTGAACACTTCGTATCTGTTACACCCGCACGATGCTACATCCTCTATAGTCATCAAGTCGATTTTTGCCATTTACTTCTGAGTACATTTCCTGTTTTCAGTATTTCCCCGATTTAGGTCATTTTTATTCTCGACCCACCACTACTTGTAGGGTCTGTGAAGATTCATCGACAGCCCTCAGAAGTAGTGTTTGGTAAAGAAAACTACCTCGACTTCTCCAATGTCATTCCGTTCGAAACATGAGGCGGCCTTTTTGCTACGCATTCAGTTAAAGATCATTATAAATGAGTGATTCAGCCACTAATAATTGGATTCTCCAGATGACACCAATGTAGTGTACAAATAATTTTGTTCAAGTAGAACAACAGAGTGGCGGAAACTCTGATAAGCCTCACGAAGGGTGAAACTAGTCGTCAGCTGTCGAAGGGCTTTCAGTAACCTTATGGGTAGCGTGTTCCGTCTAGACAAGCTTGTAACTCCATTTATTCTGAGCCTGTTCAGCTTACATTGTGTGCAGATTTTATTTTAAGCCACAATCAATGGTGAGAACGCCCACGCAGCTAGACCTGGGTCTGTCCCTCTCTCTTGTTTGTTTTTCTCTGGCTGAACTGTTCTCCAGTCACGCGCATACACGAGCGTTTCCAATTTGCTCTTCCTATCGATTTTTTTCTCGAAATTATAAGTCATCAAATGTTCTGATACGTATTCTAGTTACCCTTGTTTTGCTCACCCACTATTCCCGTGGTAAACAAGTGCTGGGTGAATACACTTTCAGTACAGTGCAAAACGGTTGTATGTGACTGTGTGTGTACGTTTGTCGTCCACAAATGGTATTAAATTCTGTTGAACACTACCAAGCCGCGCTACTCGTTGTATTGATCCATTTAAAGTCGCGCATGTATACTACCCTGCGCGGGACAAGCGCGTGCACTTTGTGTCAAGCACCGGTTAATTAGTGCAACGAAGTCGGGCGGTTTGCGCACCGTGTAAGAGAGCTTGATAAAAACTAAAACTGCATTTTGCTGCAATTCGAAAGTCACTGTCTTCGTCCAATTGTCGAACGCTGAGTGTAAGGGTGAAGGTTCCGTCATTTTGAGTGGTTCGTGTCGGAAACGTCTTGTTTAGCACGAAATCAAATGGTGTATATCCATTAGCGCAAAGCGACTCATAGTTACACTGGTGTTACTCTTGTCTCAACTTTTAGTCGACTAGCTTCTGACAAGCTTACCCAAAACATCAGAGTAACCTACCTTGACTCTAATACAGAGAATCCCATTCGAACATTATGGAAAAATCGCTACCTGACAAAGTTAAGTTGAATCAAGTTCAAAAACACCGCACGACTATCAAAATGCACTCGATAGCGGTGTTAACGGTAGGCTCAGATGACTCTGATCCGGATCTTCCGTTAATGGTATATTTCGACGGGTTTTCAGCAACCTTATGAAAAGATCGTTTCTTCAAGAAAACTGTATGATTATCGTTTGTCATATTGCGTGTGCAGCGATCGGTGGTAGAATGTTCACTGTCATTCAGCTGCTACTGTACACAAAATCGTGACTCATATGTTTGAAGTTGGTTCAATTTCTTCACGTGAACGATTGTTCCTCCCATCCATGGAGGTGACAGCTGCCTCAGAAACTACTTTCCCTACTTCCCCGCATCACAGTCGGCGTTAAAACCGACATGCATCTGGGTGATATATCAGGTGTATCAACTTTGGCGCGGCACCCATTTTAACCTGTGTTTGTTCACGCATTGCGTGCTACAAGAGCAGGCATATTTCTATGGAAGGCAACACACCTCGACGCCTCTGGTAGCTTGGCTCTCCATACAATACGGATGGCGTTGACCTGAGCTCGTGTGCTCGTGTGCTCGTTAGAGCGGTGTTTTACTGTCTCCAGTGATTACAGACCACCTTTCGCACTGACTTCTACAAGGCCGACCAGGTGACAGTTTGAGCATGGTAGTTGCTCACTTAGTTTGCATGGGTCATCAAACACATCGGACTTGATCACTGCATTTGTTTTTGCGTAAACTGCTTTGATATTATTCTAAGGCTCTCGGCTACACTCATTGATGGTCGCGGAGCCGATAATGAGCACACTGTACTGCATGCACATAAACATTGTGTGTATATCACTCAACATATGCGAGCGATTATTTTCATCCCTTATGTTTATTATTCCAATCCAGTCTTCCTCCAGCCGATGAATTCAGTTTGCCTGAAAAGTTGGACACACTGTCTAGCTATCGCATTCTTGTTGAGACCTTTGTTGAGATTCTAAGGCGCAGCTTCTCGGATAGGGATGGACACTGCTAGTGGCAGTTTAACTTACTATTGAAGAGGCCATGGCGTCACTGTTCTTCGATTTCTTGTGTGATTGATGGGAAGCGTATCCTGACCTTAACACATTTGTTCTAAAAAATTAGAATCTGCTGGTTCGTGCCCGCAGTTTACTTCTCAACCGTGAACAAAACAAATCGCGAGAAAAGATCATGACAAGTTATTTACGTCTTTTCTCTGTTCTTTTATCTCGGACGTACTCCGCGTGCTTAGGTACACAAACGGTGAAAACATATGGTAGCTGCCTATTGGTCTTCCGTCCATTGGTGTCGAATTCCAAAAGTCTGATAAAATTTTATGACTGTTATTTCTGAGCCTTAGCTGACCTGCTTAAGAGCAGGTGATCCGGCGAAAAACAACGCTCAGTTGTACACCGTTTGTTTTTTGAGAGCCTTTGACTGTCGCCAGTTAGTAAACCACAAATGTCTCTTTCACACAAATTTTAGTACGCTGGATGGTCGCGAGCAGAATCAAAAACTGTTTACACATATGACCACTGGCCAATAAAGTGTTTCTTGTAGGCTGCATCCGTACAACTCACGCAGATACACAATCGAAGGCGTGCAGCTTGATTCCTGAATTCTCGAGCTCTTCAAATTCGTGCATCTTTATAATACTACTGCAGTCTGAAAGTTGTATGTTGATATGTCCGAAACGGCCTTGGTTTTGGTCGTTATTTCCGGTATCAGTTTCTCCTCAGATCATCCTGAGTCTAATTATCTTGGCAGTATCAGCCTAGTTTTCTCTTAGGAGTTATATGGATGCTACGCACCCGAAAAATGTGACGGTGGTATGATTGACTAGGTGATAAATTACGTCTGGTTCGGATCGGGGACTAGAACATCTACCTGAGCTAACCTTAGTTGGCATTGGGAAGCTGCCGGAAGTATGATTCACCGAAGATTAGGGTCTGCTTGTCACGGTTGCAAGTGCTTCAAGTGTAATTACTGCTTTTGGTTATTAAAATAAATAAAAAATCGTTCAGCTGTGACACCGTTTCGGTGCCTAACTGCCATGCCAGCAGAAGGAAGCACGAGGGCTGGGATACTGCCAGGTTGCCCAAGCCTAGACAGGAGGAGTCGAGAGGCAGAGGTCGGGTTCGAACCACGGACCTTCCGGTCAGTAAACTCGCACTCTAACCACTGGGCCATCTCGCTTTTGGTTATGCCTTGCGCAGAGTCCACAAAGGAAAATACAATTCAGTGGCGGACTACAACTCAGCAACACGCCGCCTTCCGAAGAACAACCAACCTCTAAATCATGTGGTCATGCCTGTGTCGGATACATATGCTCAGATTTCGTACTCGTTTAAATGTTGATAGTGGAACCGATTGTTTTGTCCTTGGCTGCGCGATTTACTCTTACCATGTTTCGGAATCGCTGCTAAAGATCGCAGTTCGGTTTCGTTGATTGTATCGGGTTAATCATATCACCTGTCCACAGGGGGTATGAATCATCGGTAAGTGGTTAGATTGCTGCAGCTGAATCAGTACAAACCATGGCAGTTCGGCATGTTCTCACTAATAGTCATTGTTGAATTGAGTAATTCCCCCGTAGAAATCAGGTTTTGAAATGCCAACTCGTTGTCACTTCCCATTGTTACAGCCTGAAGCCATGCCCCTTTGGTAATGCTCAAAGCACACGACACTTCACGTAACGTGCAGGCTGGATAATTGTATCGCAGTAAGTGAAATACCTGCGAACTTGAGGTGCACAAAACAACACAAAGAATTTTCTTTATTCGTCGTTCCTGGCGAGTTTTCGGACGCACCTTCTTACCCCGGATAGAGAGACGGGTGCGTAATCAAACAACGAAAACCAAAAGTGGAACCTGACGGGAAACAAAAAGAACTTAGAGGGATGAAAGCGGTTCACAATCATGCAAGTAATAGTTGCAAAAGTTCGACTCTGAAGGCGAGCGAGAGTAGGAACCACAGAGTTCTTGCCTATTGGTGCATACCAGTGCTACACAATGGCCGTATTTGCTCAGCTGTAACACTCTTTCGGTGTCTAGCTGCCATGCTATCCGAAGGCAGTACGAGGGCTGAGATATCGTCAAGTTGCCCAAGCTTAGGAGCAGTCAATATGCTGGGGTTGTGTTCTAACCCCAGACCTTCAGGTCTCTAAGTTCGCGCCTTAACCACTGAGCTAAGGTGGTTGAGTTTATCACATTAAAGGGCACCCGTCTATGATCTGCAAAACGTCTTTGGTAGATGGATAGATATCCTTCCTACTCCATGGGGTTATTTGTACTAGATACGTATGTCACTAACGGCAGGTAGCGCAACCAATCCAAGATAACCTGGGAACATTACATTTTAGCCTTCGGTACTGGTGACTTGGGCTCACATAAATGTCACAGTTAAGTCTATACATCCGAAAATGCAAAGCAACAACCCGGACTTGATTGTTGCACACCGTTTCCCCGTGAATCGCTTAATGTCTCTACTTGGGTTGCTGCATTGTAGTGGTCGATGCAAACGTCACCTACGATCTTCTGGTGGACTCGCTCATTTCGAACACAGTATAAACGACCAAACTAACATTGTTATTTAAGCACGTAACATCTGTCCAGTAGAATTGGTGTTATTGGTTTGTTGTTGCTCACTGAACGTGACCATCTTTCCATTTTGTCTCTTGCTGCAGGTATCCCAGGCGGGCATCCTCGTACTAACAGACGAGGAGAAGCGTACCCTTTTGGCTGAAGGTTATTCCATCCCAACACGTTTGCCTCTCTCGAAACAAGAAGAACGTAATTTGAAAAGAGTACGCCGGAAGATTAAGAACAAAATTAGTGCTCAAGAAAGCCGCCGAAAAAAGAAGGAATACGTGGAGGCTTTGGAGAGAAAGTAAGTAACTATCTGACCTTTTTGCAGTTCCCAGGACCTATGCTGTTACTGTCATTCTAATCCACCCAAAAGACCGAAATCCCTTAGGAATTTCCATGTCAATGATATGACGCACTCATTGGTTCATGCTTGTCCAGGTCCTAGCTGCTTGACCGCGTCATCAAAATTGACCCCATTTAATGGAAGACGACTCAAGACGTTACTGGCTCTGTCATCTACTCAGGGACGTAACCTAGACTGATCCTTGTCAACCTATTCTACGTCGCGAAATTATTGCAGAATACCCCATAATCAGTCCGTTTTGCTTAGGGCTGTTGCACTGCACTGGCATATAGAAATCGACCGCCTCACGCGCGTATGTTTCTCGGCCAAGTTGAGTTGTGTGTATCTCACAGCACGAGTGCTACCAGCACAGAAGCCTTCAAATGCTCAAATGTCCCCCGTAATGGTCATTTTGAAGCGTGCTGACGTATATCTAATCGCTTCATGCTAATTGTGTGTGGTTGTACTCTACAGCGAGTCATACGTCCAGTATGAAGGTCATACCCTCAGTATTGCTCTTGTTCTGTGGTGGAGATGGTGTTTGATTCACACCCAGTCGGTAACGTGTTCTTGTGGCAGTGGGAAAGTTCACTGCTCTCTAATGCTACTGATAGTCCCCGTTACGGTATCCTGAATGGGCGTAAAGTTCTTTCCAGGCTTTTATCAAAATAGCTGTAATATTTTCATTTCTCATACTCCATTCAAATCTTCCGCCCCTCAACGTACAAACCCACCTCCGTGATTCCTGTTGCACACCTCTGATCGCAAATAGGCCAGCATGATAAACTAGCCTGACTATGAACGTAATGTTGCTGAAAACTCCTTGATAGTTCACCTAAGCAATTGGATGTGATGCACCAGGCCGCATCATGTTTCGGTCGGTACGATATTCGAGATATCGCGGTACATCGTGCAGACGTGTTACACTACTCATAAGGTTGCTGAAAACTCTTCGACTTAAGAACATCATAAACGAGCGATTCAGTTGGGTTCCGGCTGAGTCTCCCGTCAAAACCAACTAGGTATGCAAATGAGTGTATTTCGCTAGCCCGTCTATGCTTGTTCATTTCTCGTCACTTATATTTGAGTCGCACCACTTCATTCCAGGTCGATCTGTCGGGTATTCATAGTAGGGCATTTCGTGTGTTTGTGACAAGACAAAACGAACTGTCTCGAAGACGTGTATTAACCTGATGTCTCTGAGTGATGGCACGGGTAATTCAAACATAATCAGTCAGGTTTCCATAGTACGCGTAGTAGACAAATGTGCATGATCGGTGGTTTCGATCGAACCGATCCAAACGGTGAATTGAGCGTTGCCTTCTCCTATGTGGGCTTCCTTGGGTGAAACGCGTAGCATCTTTTGGGGGTTGTTTTCTTGAGAGGAGGTCGCTCCGGTAGAAAGTTCTGTGCTATCGGAACTGTCTGATCGAGAAGGGGTTGTAGTCTGCCATAACACTGCTTGCTCCGTCTGAAGCGTTTCGCATGGCTAAAAGGGTCTACTTTTGAAAGGTCATTGTGCACGACTTTTAGAACCGATTACTGTTCACACATCTATCTTAAAGCTGTATAGTGTTTCAGCTGCAACATTTGTCGATCGTGAAGAGCTGCCGACCTCAATGCAATGTACGCATTGTCTTTGTGCTAACTAATAGACTACCACTTGTAGCCACTCATTGTCATTCGGAACACTCGGTGCGCGCTAGTGTGAGAAATAATTATTAGGCTACCCGTTTTCCGCCTGTAGCTCCTCTACAATGGTGACGATGCCAATAATTCTGGGACGTGTGTTGGGGATCATGGATCCTATCTTATCTTATAGTTACTTGACCGAAAGGTCCATGGTTTGAACCCAACCTCTGCATCTCGACTGCTGCTGCCTAGGCTTTGACAACTTGGAACTAACTCAGCCTCCGTGCTTCCTTCGGGTGGCATGGCATTTGGACACCGAAAGATGTACGATTATTATTACCTTCTATTATTATATTTGCTTCCACCACTCGGTACAAATTAAGTACTTCAATAAAATTGCGAGGTAGTTATGCGACCAAATAAAGTCAACCTTATCAGCATGATCATGGCTGAATTTTGTGCAGACTCAGTTCCAAGTGTACTCTTCACTCATCATCAGCGATCTGAGCTACGTTCTGTCAGTGAAAATAGACATGAAATTCTCGTGTGTTTGTTTGTAGCGATGCACAATCGGCCATGGATTTTGGGATTTGCTGAGGGGGGAATTCCACTAATGCGCTCATCAATGCAAAGACTAACTTTCGACAACCTTGGCGGTACTTTCCACTCTTAGCACGATCTAAGGAAGTAGCCTTAATGAGCACCCAAGTCCTCGACGGGTTCAGTCGTAAAGCCTTTTTATTAGGAAGAGAAACTGAGTTCCCAAGGCTCAAGTGTAATTGGATTTTTGATTCATGCGTAGACACAAGCCTGTTTGTTGTTCTTCGTTAGCGACGCTCACGGGTGTACACGTTTTTCCGGCGGGAAGTATTGGTATGTACCCTCTACCTCACATAATACGTTTTTCTCCTTTTTGCCATAATCAAGATGAAATTCGATCTTGAATACTATTGAAAGCCTTCTGGAACAACCGTTTTGTGACCATGGTCACCAAGTGTCACTGTTGTGTTTAGGAAAGCATGAACTAAATATCACAGTCAGGGAAAAGCCCCGAAGATGTTCTTTACAGTTGAAGCGCTTCAGAGCTAGTATACCGTAGTATACCGAAAATATGCCTTAGTCATGAATGGTGGGATTCTGAAATGTGTGTCTGCATCTCATCCCTCAGTTTTATGGAATTGCACTGTTTCCCAACGTCTAATCTAAAAACCACGTACTGGGTCAACGAATCCATGGTTTTATGTATTCTGTCGGAAAATAGTAATGTAACTAGATATATGACCGCATACGCATTGCGCACCTTGCGAATTCTTTCTTACGTGCACTGGTACTGGGAACTTGGACGATCAATCCAATAAGTGTTTGAAGATACTGTAAACCTTCTGTGCATACTTATCAGTTGCTTTTAAATTTGTCGGAAATCTGAGTACCTTAATATCTTAAAACGGCAGACAGGGCTAGTCATAGGTGGTCCGTTGACCTTGAATAGTCCTCCTCGTTCAGTCACATTTAGCTAGAAAGCTACCTCTTGTGTGAAGACCGTTGCTGGTATACTCAGTCACATCAGTAACTGCTGTTTATCTGGTTAGGGACTCCGTGCCGAAACCAACATGGCTCGGTTACGTAGCTAAAGATATTACTTTCATTGCGTAGCTCATCTTCTCTGCACTATAGACGTCATGCTCGCTCACAGGTCACAATTTGCTGTACAGAGCCAGAGGCTCACCCCGACGAAGGAGCTCCACTGTCTTCCTGGCTAGGTTCCCTAGCGATTCACTCTGGGCGGCCTCTCTAAGACAACTTCCTACTTCGGTCTGGAAGTATCTTGCTTAGTAACCAGACATGACTGTAAAGCCTACAAGGGATCGCATTAAATCTACACGCCGCAGTAGCTTGAACATTTCGGCCCAAACATTACTCAGATTACGGTCTGTCTGTCCCTATGACGAACCCTAACCAACAGTCAGCGAAACACCAAGCTTTTCACTGCCGAAGTATTCCATTCCAACTGGCCTCCCTCAATGTCCAAGCACCCAAGATGTTTGGGCAGCAAGCTTCTGCTCGTAGTTTGGAAGGACTTCATGTAGAATTGTGTTGTCTATCAGAAACGACTCCAGCCCACTACCCCCTCGTGAAACCGCCCTCATCAAAACTCTATGGCAGATGCTCTGGAGGTTCGACAACACGAACTTCAGTGGTGTACAAAGTGTTTTTAGCCATCGGGCCGACTCGTTGCAGTCAGATTAGCGGGGTCTTGGAGCTTGATTCGTCGGAGACAGCAAACGCAACACGCTTAACGTTTCAGCTTATGAACCGATTAACTGCACTCCGAAGCTTCAAAGGACAGTTTTATGTCCAGCTAATTGAACTAATCCGCAAAGCTCAGAATTCAGATATCGTTGTTCTCGCTGTGCGTTTCAATGTACACCATGGCAGACTCGGCTCAAAAGAAGCTGATTTCAGAGGGTCTGCATGATCTCACCCACAAAGGAGGGAGAACGATAGACGGTTTCTAACCGTATGTGTTCATCGTGCTTTATTCCTAACCACCCTGGACTTTCTACACCAAAATGGAAAATAACATCAACTACATACCAATGCTGGACACAAGTCAATCGCATTGCAGGTAGCTACTTTCGACCGACTCTCTACATCGCGACTTTTTCTGTCTAGGCTTGGACAACCTGGTAGTATCCCAGCCCTCGTGCTTCCTTCGGGTGGCATGGCCACTAGGCACCGGAGCGCTCTTGACCATCTCACACCAGATGTCAACTATTGTGGCATGATTTTCTCACCGAAGTGTGAACCCGCCACTCAGGACTAGCCTAGAACAGCACTCGCGCCCACCATTATTGGTGAAGCACTGGAAGTATTTGACCGCTCAACGTACCTGGGTGAGCCAGATATCTGCTGATGGAGATCTAAATGCCGAAGTCACATCGAGGATCATCAATACTTGGATAGCCTTGAAGAATCTTCAACACCTCTGGCGTTGAAGCGATATCAACTTCTCATTGAATGGTAGAATCTATAGATACCTGAAGATATCAGACGGCTCACCGTGTTCGGCCGTTGTTGACCTCGAAGCATCTCTCTTGTCAGGGGGCACCAGTGGATGATTAATGCCCAGGTGGGTATGGTAAACCCTCGTGGACTCCCCAGGTTGATGTATGTATGCATGTATTAATGATGGTAACTCAACGGCTTTCACTGCATGCTGTCTGCGGAACTGGGTGAATGGTGGAGAAGACGTCAAGTCAGTAAAAAAATTACTTGGCGTCGAAAGTTGGACGACCACACAGCTCGACTTTCCTCTGTTGAATCTTGTAGACTACCCTATTGGGACCTGAAAGACAATGATTATACTTGGTTAGAAACTGGCAAATCTGGCTCGAAATCATACTCAGTGGTGAATATGTAACATTTTGTGGTTGTTGTGAATCCACCTGCAAACTCTTTCCATATTCAACCTCAGTCTTATTCCGCTCTACTTTTGTATGAGGTCAAAAGGCCATCGTCGCACTCTGTTTTAGGACGCTGACACCGTTCAGACGCTGCTATTTGACCTCGTCGACCTCAGCACTATTTTCACCAAACAGATTAGAAAAATACACGCGACTGTTGACATAGCTGAGTCATG